>JAWPHD010003472.1:202500-215787 GCA_037043455.1 Cyrtodaria siliqua | reverse complement strand
CAGAATGTTTATCTTAATTGTTTGTCTCAATGAAATCTCGGTCAAGTTCGAAAATGGGTCATGTGGGGTCAAAAACTAGGTCACTAGGTCAAATATTGGAAAAACCTTGTGTACACTCTAAGAGGCCATATTTTTGACCCGAGCTTGATGCAACTTTGTCAGAATGTTTGTCTTAATTATATCTTGGTCAGGTTTGAAAATGGGTCACATGGGGTTAACAACTAGGTCACTAGGTCAAATACTTGAAAAACCTTGTGTACACTCTAGAAGCCGTATTTCTGACCCAATCTTGATGAAACTTTGTCAAAATGTTTGTCTTAATTATATCTTGGTAAAGTTCAAAAATGGGTCACATGGTGTTAAAAACTAGGTCACTAGGTCAAATATTGAAAAACCGTGTGTACACTCTGTCAAAATGTTTGTCTTAATTATATCTTGGTCAAGTTCAAAAATGGGTCACATGGTGTTAAAAACTAGGTCACTAGGTCAAACTTTGGAAAAACCATGTGTACACTCTAGAGGCCATATTTTTTACCCGATCTTGATGCAACTTTGTCAGAATGTTTGTCTTAATTATATCTTGGTCAAGTTTGAAAATGGGTCACATGGGGTTAAAAACTAGGTCACTAGGTCAAATATTGGAAAAACCGTGTGTACACTCTAGAGGCCATATTTTTGACCCGATCTTGATGCAATTTTGTCAGAATATTTGTCTCAATTATAGCTTGCTAAAGTTCGAAAATGGGTCACACAGGGTCAAAAACTAGGTCACTAGTACACTACAGAGGCCATATTTCTGACCCGATCTTGATGAAACTTTGTCGAAATGTTGTCTTAATTATATTTTGGTCAAGTTCGAAAATGGGTCCCATGGGGTCAAAAACTAGGTCACTAGGTCAAATACTTGAAAAACCTTGTGTACACTCTAGACACCAAGTAGTACGACTCGATTCATTAATGGTATAACAGCCAGTAGAGCGTTGACAGGCCCTCTTGGGCCTCTTGTTAGCTCTACTGGCCAAGGGCCAGCAGAGCTTATGGGATGGTGTGTTGTCCGTCGTATGTCGTCCGTCGTCCGTCCGTCGTCCGTCGTCCGTCCGTCGTCCGTTAACTTTTCTTCAAACGACTTCTGCTCAGAAACCGTTTGGCTAATTTTGACCAAATTTCACGTGGATGATCCTTAGATGAATGCTTTTTAGATTTGTTCAAATTAGATCATCGCTACATCCAAGATGGCTGCCATTACCATATATGGTCAAAACCTTAAAAAATCTTCTCCAGAACCGTTGGACAGATTTCAACAGTTTTTCTTTTAAAATGATCGACAAGGCCTAGACTATCAAGATTGTTCAAATAAAGTCCCCAGGGTCAAAAATGGCCGTGCCCCGGGGGTCCAAAGTTTGTATATTGAGGTTTTGCATGTTTTTCATATAGACATATAGGAAAAATCTTTAAAAGATCCTCTTCTCTGAAACCACATGGCACAGAGCTCTCATGTATTACATGTAGCATCAACTTATGGTCCTCTACTAAGTTTGTTCAAATGGTGACCCTAGGGTCAAATTTGTCCCCGCCCCGGGGGTCACAGTTTTACATAGACTTATATAGGATTTTGTTTTAAAATCTTCTTCTCGGAAACTACAAGAGCCAGAAGTTTGATATTTTGCATTTACTATAAGCTTATGGTCCTTTACCAAGTTTGTTCAAATGGTAACCCTCGGGTCACATTTGGCCCCGCCCCAAGGGTCACATGTTTTACATAGACATATATAGGGAAAAACTTAAAAAATCTTCTTCTCTGAAACTGCAAGAGCCAGAGGTTTAATATTTTGTATTTGTTATAAGCTTGTGGTCTTCTACCAAGTTTGTTCAAATGGTGACCCAGGGGCCTCATTTGGCACCACCCCGGGGTTCACAGTTTTACATAGGCTTGTATAGGGACAAACTGAAAAAAATCTTCTTCTCTGGAACCATATGGCACAGAGCTCTCATGTATTACATGTAGCATCAGCTTATGGTCCTCTACTAAGTTTGTTCAAATGATGACCCTGGGGTCTTATTTGTCCCCGCCCCGAGGGTGACAGACTTATATAGGATTTTTTTTTAAAATCTTCTTCTCGGAAACTACAAGAGCCAGAGGTTTGATATTTTACATTTATTATAAGCTTATGGTCCTTTACCGAATTTGTTCAAATGGTGACCCCAAGGGTCACATGTTTTACACAGACATGTATAGAGAAAAACTTAAAAAATCTTCTTCTCTGAAATTGCAAGATCCAGAGGTTTAATATTTTGTATTTGCTATAAGCTTATGGTCCATTACCAATCTTGTTCAAATGGTTACCTGGGGTCACATCTGTCACCGCCCCGGGGATTACAGTTTTACATAAATGCTTGTATAGGGAAAAACTGAACTGCAAGAGCCAAAGGTTTAATATTTTGCATTTGGTCCTTTACCAAGTTTGTTCAAATGGTGACCCTCGTGTCACATTTGACCCCGCCTGTCACATTTGACACCGCCCCAAGGGTCACATGTTTTACATAGACATGTATAGGGAAAAACTTAAAAAAATCTTCTTCCCTGAAACTGCAAGAACCAGAGGTTTAATATTTTGCATTTGCTATAAGCTTATGGTCTTCTACCAAGTTTGTTCAAATGGTAACCCATTGGTCACATTTGGCCCCACCCTGGGGGTCAGTTTTACTTAGGCTTGTGTAGGCAAAAACTGAAAAAAATCTTCTTTTCTGGAACCACATGGCACAGAGCTCTCAAGTATTACATGTAGCAGCTTATGGTCCTCTACCAAGTTTGTTTAAATGGTGACCCTGGTTTTCAAATTTGGACGCGCTCCAGAGGTCACAGTTCTTAATTTTTTTGTTTTTAATGTGATTCATTTTTCAATTTTTTTTCAATTTTAATTTATTTATTTTTTAGATTTTTAATTTTTTTTTTAATATATTTGTTTTTAATTTGTTTATTTTTTTTATTTTTTCATTGATTTAAATATGGTTTTTTGATTGATTTGAATTTTCTTTTTTTTTTAATTTTTTTTTATTATCTTTTCAATTACTTGACACTTACTTTAAAATTTCTTATCGGCGCTACTCATCCTAAATGCCTTGTTGAATTTCGACAAAACTTGGCAGGAAGCATCGGTAAGATGTCTAGTTGTGCATATCACGCTTTTGTTCCAGTTTGCTGATTTTTGACGGAGTTATGGCCCTTTGACATTTTTATTTTAAATTTCCTGTCGGCGCTACTCCTCTTAAACGGCTTGTTGGATTTCTACAAAATTTGGCAGGAAGCCTCAGTATGATGTCTAGTTGTGCAAAGCGTGGTATATCAATGAAATCTTGGACAATTTCGAAAACCAGCTAGATCTTGTTAGTAATAACAGAGTTATGGCCCTTGGTTTGTTGAAAAATGCTATATTGTATTTTCCTTTGTTAAATCTGTAGGAGAATAGAGCTATATCTAGCTATAGCTATCTAAATCTATAAGAGCTGTTTTAGCCAGTAGAGTGTCCACAGGCCCTCTTGTGCCTCTTGTTAGTTACTAAAATGTTTATAAACTTTCATTTAAGCATCATTGACCTTTTTATTTTTAATGCCAGCCCCCGTTAAGCGAGACATGTGAATCCATGGATTTCTTGTCTTTTAAAATGATCGCCAACGCCTAGACTTATCAAGTTTGTTCAAATCAAGTCCCCGGGGTGCAAAAATGGCCGTGCCCCGGGGGTCCAAAGTTTGTATATTGAGATTTTGCATGTCATATAAACATATAGACATATAGGAAAAAAATTATTTTTCTTTGAAACCACAAGGCACAGAGGGTCACATTTGGCTCTGCCCAAGGTGTTACACTCTAGCACCTTCATTTTGTATTTGATCTTTACCAAACTTTGTCAGTGTCTTTATATCAATGTTGTTATACACAACTGAGCCCACATTTTTTGAACAATCTTAACCAAACTTGCACAGATTGTATATGACCATAAGATTTCGAAGAAGTTTGATAATGTGCCAGTACTCAGGTGGTTGATTTAGGTCCATCTTGGCCCTCTTGTTATTGTGTATTTTTTATTTATTGTTTATAGAATGGCATTTTGATTTTAAACTCATTTTATGCCGTTGTGCGGTGTCCGTCATCCGTCCGTTTTGTAGCGACTACTCATCTGAAACTACTATATGGATTTTCATGAAACTTTACAGAAATGTTGCCCATGAAGTCTAGTTGATCCTAGTAAAAATTCATGTTGATGTGAAATCCAAGATGGACACCAAAGCTAAAAATAGATTTTTAGGAAACAAGTTTGCAGCGACTACTTCTTGAAAACTATAAGTGATATTGATATAGGACTTTTTCTAAAATGATCAGCATGACATGTTGGTCCTTGTCGAAAATCGTTTCGATTCGACGTTAAACGGCCATCTTTGTTTACATAGAGTTATATAGTAAAAACTTATATCGACTACTCCTCTGAAAGTACTAGACAGATTTTCATGTAACTCCACAGGAATGTTGCTCTTGCTGTCTAATTGATCCTAGCAAAATATCAGGAGGGCCGGAAATTCAAGATGGCCACAACGGCTAAAAATAATTTTTTAAAAGAAAGTTTGTAGCGACTACTTCTTGAAAACTATAAGTGATATTGATATGGTACTTTTTCTATAATGATCAGCATGACATGATGTTGCTCCTTGTCGAAAATCATTTTGATTCGACATTAAATATGGTTGCCAGTGGCCATCTTTGTTTACATAAGAGTTATATAGTAAAAACTGGTAGCGACTACTCCTCTAAAACTACTTGATGAATTTTCATGAAACTTCACAGGAATGTTGCTCCTGATGTCTAGTTGGTCCTAGCAAATTTTCAGGGCAGCCAGAAATTCAAAATGGCTGCCACGGCTAAAAACAGTTTTTGTCTTGCCTTTTGGAAGAAAAAAGAGACATAGGTGTTGCTTTTTCGGTGGCGGCGTCAGCATTCAAGTTTTGCGTTTAGGTCATTTTCTCACAAACTGTATGCACTAGACCTTTCAAACGTTGCCTATAGTTGTTTCATGGGTGGTACATTGCAATGTGACAAAGCAAATGTGGAAGTGAACTTGACCCTCCAAGCAAAGGGCAGATAACTTATTAATTTTTAGTTTCAACTTTTGCGTTTAGGTCACTTTTTCACAAACTGTATGCACTAAGAACTTTCAAACTTTGCTTATAGTTGTATTTTGAGTGGTACATTGCAATGTGACAAAGCAAATGTGGATGTGACCTTGACCGTCCAAGCAAGGGACATATGACTTAATAATTTTTACCTTCAACATTCGCGTTTAGGTCACTTCCTCACAAACTTTCTGCATTAGATGTTTCAAACTTCGTTTAAAGTTGTTTCATGTGTCAAAATGCAAATGTGGATGTGACCTTCACCATCCAAGCAAAGGGCATATAACTTCAATTGTTACATTTACATCACTTTCTCATGAACTATGATTTGTCTGTTGAACGCAAAAACGATGTAAGTGCATTATCGCTACTTTTCAGGAGAGACAGAAAACTGTTAAAAGTTTTAGATTGGTAGTATTAAGGGTTAGTTTTTCATAAGCTAAAAATACAGTTATACTTTAGACATAACAGTTTATTTGTCTAATGTTTTTTAATTAAAAAGGTTACAGTGAAGTAAAAAAACACACAAGATTTTTGCACTGAAAACTTGAACGCAAAAACCATGTAAGATCACTTATTGGTTTTTAGCTCTACTGATCAGAGATCAGCAGAGCTTATGCCGTGGTGCGGCGTCCATCTGTCCGTCTGTCTGTCCGTAAACTTTTATTTGTAGCGACAACTCCTCAGAAACTACTGGATGGATATTCATGAAACTTTACAGAAATGTTGCCCATAAAGTCTAGTTGATCCTAGCAAAAATTCATGTTGATGTGAAATCCAAGATGGCCACCAAAGCTAAAAATAGAGTTTTAAAATACAAGTTTGTAGCGACTACTTCTTGAAAACTATAAGTGATATTGATATGGGACATTTTCTAAAATGATCAGCATGACATGATGTTGATCCTTGTCAAAAATCGTTTTGATTCGACGTTAAACATGGCTGCCAGCGGCCATCTTTGTTTACATAGAGTTATATAGTAAAAACTTGTAGCGACTACTCCTCTGAAACTACTTGACGGATTGTCATGAAACTTTACAGGAATGTTGCTCTTGATGTCTAATTGATCCTAGCAAAATTTCAGATATGCCAGAAATTGAAGATGGCCGTCACAGCTAAAAATAGATTTTTAAAAAATAAGTTTGTAGCGACTACTTCTTGAAAACTATAAGTGATATTGATATGGGACTTATTCTAAAATGATCAGCATGACATGATGTTGATCCTTGTGGAAAATTATTTTGATTCGACGTTAAACATTGCTGCCAGTGGCCATCTTTGGTTACATAGTTATATAGTAAAAACTTGTAGCGACTACTCCTCTGAAACTACGTGACGGATGTTCATGAAACTTCACAGGAATGTTGCTCTTGATGTCTAGTTGATCCTAGAAAAATTTCAGGTCGGCCGGAAATTCAAGATGGCCGCCACAGCTAAAAATAGATATAAAATAAATAAGTTTGTAGCGACTACTTCTTCAAAACTATAAGAGATATTGATATGGGACGTTTTCTAAAATGATCAGTATGACATGATGTTGGTCCTTGTCGAAAATCGTTTTGATTTGATGTTAAACATGGCTACCAGCGGCCATCTTTGTTTACATAGAGTTATATAATGAAAACTTGTAGCGACTACTCCTCTGAAACTACTGGACGGATTTTCATGAAACTTCACAGGAATGTTGCTCTTAATGTCTAATTGATCCTAGCAAAATTTCAGGTCGGCCGGAAATTCAAGATGGCCGCCACAGTTAAAAATACATTTTCAAAAAACAAGTCTGTAGTGACTACTTCCTGAAATCAAAATCAATCAGTAGAGCTTCAAGGTCATTGACCTCTTGTTGTACTTAATATTTGAGTGCAAATTTTTTGTATGTGCACTTACTGGCTTTTTGCTCTTATGTTATTTATCTCTTTATTATCATCATTTAAGATATTTTAACCAAAATTAAGCATCTTTCATTCCCCGTTAATGGAAAATGTGTGAATAAGATACGAAGTTTTAAGAAATGTTTATTATTTTGTTTAAATCAATAATAATGGTGTTTTTTTTTAGCATTGGTGGGATCAGGGCTTTATATGAAAGGGATATGACACAACAGTACAAAAGCTGTTTTCAACTGAAACACTTGTCTTCAAGGTAAGTTTATCGATTATACGCTACATTTATCGATTTTTTACTAGGCTTATCGTGGCGGTATGCGAGAGGCCTCAAAGTATGGTACACCCATCTACATTGCAAACGGACATGGTGTATCCATGTTTTACTAAATTATTATATATTTTATATTGCCAGAAAGCCAAATAAATAACCTTTCTAATGGTGTTATTTTATTCCAAATAACGGTTAAATAAATAGGCAAAATCTCGAGTTGGAAATGAAATATATCGCATTTTTAGCTCAACTGATGAGAGATCAGCGGAGCTTATGCCGTGGTGCGGCGTCCGTCGTCCGTCTGTCCGTCCGTCTGTCTGTCCGTAAACTTTTTTTTGTAGCGACTACTCCTCTGAAACAAATGAATGGATTTTCATGAAACTTTACAGAAATGTTGCCCATGAAGTCTAGTTGATCCTAGCAATGTGAAATCCAAGATGGCCACCAGATCTAAAAATAGGTTTTTAAAAAACAAGTTTGTAGCGACTACTTCTTGAAAACTATAAGTGATATTGATATGGGACTTTTTCTAAAATGATCAGCATGACATGATGTTGGTCCTTGTCAAAAATTGTTTTGATTCAACGTTAAACATGGCTGCCAGTGGCCATCTTTGTTTACATAGAGTTATATAGTAAAAACTTGTAGCGACTACATCTTTGAAACTACTGGGCGGATTTTCATATAGGGCCTTCATTTTTATCCAATCTTTACCAAACTTTAACAGGTTGTTAATATCAATGAAAGCTCGGATGAGTTCGAAAACCAGCCAGATCGGACAAGTAACAGCAGAGTTATGGCCCTTGATTTAGTTAAAAATGCTATATTGCTAAATTTTGCCTCGTTAAGACAATAGGGCCTTCATCCTATCTTTACCAAACTTTACCACATTGTTAATATCAATGAAACTTAGACAAGTTTAAAAACCAGCCAGATCGGACCAGTAACAGCGGAGTTATGGTCCTTGATTTAGTTAAAAATGCTATATTGCTATATTTTGCCTCGTTAAGACAATAGGACCTTACTTTTTCATCCTATCTTTACCAGACTTTATAAAGCTCAGACAAGATAAAAAACCAGCCATATCGGACTAGTATCAGCAGAGTTGTAGCCCTTGATTTAGTTAAAAATGCTATGTTTTGCATCGTTAAGACGATAGGGGCTTCATTGTTCATCCGATCTTTACCAATCTTTATCAGATTGTTAATGTTGTTGAAAGCTCGAACAAGTTTGAAAAACAGCCATATCGGACCAGTAACAGCGAAGTTATGGCCCTTGATTTAGTTAAAAATGCTATATTTTGCCTCGTTAAGACGATAGGGGCTTCATTGTTCATCAGATCTTTACCAAACTTCATCAGATTGTTAATATCAATGAAAGCTTAGACAGGTTTGAAAACCAGCCATATCGGACCAGTAACATCGGAGTTATGGCCCTTGATTTACTTCAAAATTATTTATTTTGTCTCAAGACGATAGGGCCTTCATTTTTCATTCGATCTTTACCAAACTTCATCAGATTGTTGATGTCTATGAACGCTTGGTCAGGTTGGAAAAACAACCAAATCGGCCCAGTAACAGCGGAGTTATGGCCCTTGATTTTGTTAAAAATGCTATAATTTGCCTCGTCGTACGATAGGGCCTTCATTTTGCTTCTGATCGTTGCCAAACTTTACCAGCTTTTACGACTGTCTTTTTTATATCATTAATTTTATTTTAATTATTATTATTTTTCATTTTATTTATTTATTTTTTTTTTATCGATTTTTTTTTTTTTTGATTTATTGATTTATTTATTTTTAAATTATTATTTTATTTTTTCATATTTGTTTTTTTTTAAATGATCCTTTTGATATATATATATATATTTATTTTTTTTAAGCTCTATTCTATGTTGACCAGTCGGAACCAGTCACAGAGGAGTTATGGCTCTTGATTTAGTTAAAAATGCTATATTTTGCCTCGTTAATACATTATGGCCTTCATATTTCTTTCATGATTCTTTAGTTATGGCCCTTGATTTAGTTAAAAAGCTGTTTTTTGCCCAAAACTCCCAAAAAAACGTAAATGGCAGTCACTCGCTTGATTGATGTTATAAGAGCCATGTTAGCCAGTAGAGCGTCCACAGGCCCTCTTGGGCCTCTTGTTTTTTTTTAGCTCTGTGTTGGACCAGTAGGACCAGTAACAGAGGAGTTATGGCTCTTGATTTAGTAAAAAATGCTATATTTTGCCTCGTCAATACTGTATGGACTTCATTTTTCATCTGATCTTTACCAAACATTACCAGATTCTTTAGTTATGGCCCTTGATTTCGTTAAAAAGCTGTTTTTGCCCAAAACTTTCAAAAAAATGTAAATGGCAGTCACTCGCTTCATTGATGTTATAAGAGCCATGTTAGCCAGTAGAGCGTCCACAGGCCCTCTTGGACCTCTTGTTATAAAACTTCACAGGAATGTTTCTCTTGATGTCTAACTGTTCCCAGAATTTTTTTAGGTCGACTGGAAATTCAAGATGGCCGCCATGGCTAAAAACAGATTTTAAAAAAAGTTTGTAATGACTACTTCTATAAAACTGTGATGGGACTTTTTCTAAAATGATCAGCATGACATGATGTGGATCCTTGTCGAAAATTATTTTGATTCGACATTAAACATGGGCGCCAGTGGCCATCTTTGTTTACATAGAGTTTGTATTGTAAAAATTTGTAGCGACTACTCCTCTGAAACTACTTGACGGATTTTCATGAAACTTCACAGGAATGTTGCTCTTGATGTCTAGTTGGTCCTAGCACAATTTCAGGTCCCCCGGAAATTCAAGACGGCCACCACGGCTAAACATAAATTTTTGAAAACTGTAAGAGATATTGATATTGGACTTTTTCTGAAATGATCAGCATGACAAGATGTTGATCCTTGTCGAAAATTATTTCGATTCAACATTAAACATGGCTGCCAGTGGCCATCTTTGTTTACCTAGAGTTATATAGTAAAAACTTCAACTTGTAGCGACTACTCCTCTGAAACTACTTGACATATTTTTATGAAACTTCACAGAAATGCTGATCTAGCTATCAAAATCTATCAGTAGAGCTTCAAGGTCATTGATTGACCTCTTGTTTCTTTTCTTAAAGTGTTTTCGCACATCACCGTGTGTTTATTGGTTTGGTCATCAAACTTTTCTTAAAGTTTATTATTTAATACATATTTAAATGCATGGTTAGAAAGCCAAATAAATAACATTTCTATTGATTTGTTATTTCGAACAATTTTTTCAAAGGTTAAAATGGACGAGGAGATCTCGAGTCGATAAATAAAAATAAAAGCTTTGCCGCAATCAATAGGCGGTTCATTTGTTGTCATTTGTTGTCTAAATAATGTTTATGGGGATAACAATACAGTATATTTAAATGATTTAAGTGAGCAAAATTAAATTATCTTACTATTTTTTCTATAGATGTAAGACCGGCAAACGTGGTAATTAATGATAATTCGAACAACACATTATTAATGTTTGTTTGTTTTCTCGGTTTTAAAGTCGGCTGATTTAATCTTTTAATCAGTTAAAATTGTTGACAAAATCGAAATCCAATGATTGTAAAATGCTCTCATTACCAAGTTAGTTGCAGCAAAACGTAATTGTATGTACCCTTTTCACGATTTGCGTGGGTTTTTGTGTTTTTAGCTAATTGTTTTTGTTCTCAAACCAAGAAGTGGGAAATTGCGATGAAAAAAGATGACCGATGTTCGTGCTTAAAATTTACCTAAATACTTGCAATCATCATCAGGTACTGTACTGTATAAGTGAGAAAATAAAGTTTACCCTTCCATAAAAGAGATTTTTGTTTACCCTTCAATAAAATATACACGCTGATCCAAGATTTTTTTTTTTTTAAAAATGGTCAAGTGAATATTTTTTTTTTTTTGTTAAAATCAAAGTCATAAACCACTTAAAAACTACCCTATACACAAGTTCAATATGTCTGTTATAACTTGCAATCATCAACAGGAACTGTGTAAGTCAAAAAAAGAAGTTTATTCTTCCATAATATATACATGCTGATCTTAGAGGTTTTTCTTTTCTTACAAAATGGCGAAGTTAACTTTTTTTTTTTAATAAAATCAAAATCATAACCCACTTAAAAACTACCATAAATGCAATTTCAATATGTATGTTATTACTTTCAATCGTCAACAGGAACGGTTTAATTGAGGAAAAAAAAGTTTAACCTTCCATAAATTATACATGCTAATTCACGAGGAAAAAAAACACGTTCGAAATGTCCAATTTAAAAAAAAAAATTTTGTTGATATCAAAGTCATAACCAAATGAATAACTACACCAAAAACAAAGAGCATATATTTTGTATGATAAACAGAGATTGACAAATATATTAAAAGGGTGAAAGGCGTACAAAACAAACAAACCAAAAACTGCACGAATGTCGGCCATCTTTTTTTCATTGCAATGTCACGCTTCCTGGTTTGAGAACAAAACGCTAAGAAATGCAATTAAAAACATGCTAAAACACGAACAACCCACGTAAATCGTGAAAAGGATACTTACAATTACGTTTTGCAGCAACTAACCATATTGTTTGTAATGTTTTCAACCATAAAACATCATAAATCATGGAGCGAAATCGCATTCTACGTCCTAAAACATGGCGGCTAAAGAGAACGTACATGACCGAAGTGTTCCGAATGAGTCGACGGCAGGTGTTTGGAACACTTCTGTCCGAGACCAGTCCCTTTAATTATCAGCACAGGTGGGATCTGTATGTGGAACTTTAAAAAAAATCTATTCCACAGTAACTGTTAAAGATTATTTAAAAAAAAAAAACTCAATATTATTATTTTGTTTAACACAGAACCTAACAATACAACTGCAAGATATTATATCATAATCATTAATATTGTTAACAGCAAGTTTAATACAGTGGCAGTTATAGGGCTTACTGCATTGAAATTCTGTATTTTGTGATGGTATATAACAGTTACTAATGGACGCAAAATTTGTTAAAAGGTGACTTTTGCGGAGCCGTTGAACACAATTTGAGACCATTAAATGACAGATATGCTGTTGCTAAAGTCAGAATTTTAATACTGGTTAACCCATTTCTAATGCATTTCATTGTTTTTGGCAGTTTGAACACAATTTGAGACCATTAAATGACAGATATGCTGTTGCTAAAGTCAGAATTTTAATACTGGTTAACCCATTTCTAATGCATTTCATTGTTTTTGGCAGTTTTATTCAAAAACACATTGAAATAAAATTAATAATGTCATGGTTCTAACGGTTTAACTACACACGAATGGATTTGTGATGGGTTATGTATGCATTATTTGATTGTCGAACATTTTTTTAAACGTCAACCAGTGGGATTGCAGGAATTTTCAAAAGTGTGTTAGAATCTATCGTAATCCTATAGTTAACAGCAAATTTATGATTCTATCAACTAATAGTACAGTAAAATATACCATTAAACATAATTTATGCTTTAAACTATGCTCTTCTAAGAATTTTAAGAGCTATGAAATTAAAATTCTTAAAATTACAATAATCAAATAATACAAGTTTGACCTAGGTGATAAAATAAAATTATATGTGTGGTTCCTATTATATACAGGGTAGGTCAGGTAGGGAAACTATTTTATTTTCTAAAAATATCTTTTTTTATATTTGGTATTTTTATCACTCAATACTTTTAAAACTTAATCACCTAACTTAAATACATGTGTGTTGATATCAGGTATTTTTATTTTCCTTTTTTTTTTTAAATTATATATTTTTTTATTTTAATTTAATTTTATTGATTAATATTTTTTATGTTTTTTTATGGCATGAAATGTTTAGGACAATCCCTTAAAAACGGGGTTGGTCGGGACATGTGTTGTGATGTCATATTGCAAATAAGTGCACAATTCTCTTAAGTGGAGGTCCAGTTTAAATTTTAATGCAAAAACAT
>JAWPHD010003472.1:0-197500 GCA_037043455.1 Cyrtodaria siliqua | reverse complement strand
GCTGCTGCAGCTGCTGTTGCTGTTGTTGTTGCTGCTGCTGCTGTTCAGGTTGTTGTTGTTGCTGCTGCTGCTACTGATGATGATTATGCTGTTGTTGTGATTTTTTTGCTGCTGCTGCTGCTGCTGTTGTTGTTGCAGTTGCTGTAGTTCAGGGTCTTTGTACGGGTAGTTGTTGTTTTTGTTGATGTTTTCCAGGTTGCTGCTGTTGTTGTTGTTGCTGTTGCTGCTGCTATTGTTCAGGTTTGTTCAGGTCTTTGTTGTTTTTCAGGTTGTTGTTGCTGTTTCTTCTGTTGTTGCTGTTGCTGTTGTTCATGTTCTTTGTTCAGGTCATTGTTGTTGTTGTTTTTCAGGATGTTGTTGTTGCTGCTGCTGCTACTGATGATGATGATGATGATGTTCAGGTTATTTGTTCCGGTGATTGTTATTGTTTTGTTGTTGTTTTATTGTTTTATTTTGTTTTATTTCTTTTTCTTTTTCAGGTTGTGTTCCTGCTGCTGTTATTGCTACTGATTATGCTGCTGTTGCTGCTGCTGATGTTGTTGTTGTTGTTGTTGCTGCTGTTGCTGTTGCTATTGTTCAGGTACTTTGTTCAGGATATTGGTGTTGTTAGTTTTAAGGTTGTTGTTTTTGCTGCTGCTGCTGCTGCTACTGATGATGATGATTATGTTGTTGTTGTTATGTGTTCTTTGCTGCTGCTGTTGTTGCAGTTGCTGTAGTTCAGGTTCTTTGTAAGGGTAGTTGTTGTTGTTGTTTTCCAGGTTGCTGCTGTTGTTGTTGTTGCTGTTGCTGCTGCTATTGTTCAGGTTTGTTTTTCAGGTTGTTGTTGCTGTTGCTGCTGTTGCTGCTGTTTTTTTTGCTGTGGCTGTTGTTCAGGTTATTTGTTCAGGTCATTGTTGTTATTGTTTTTCAGGATGTTGTTATTGCTCCTGCTGCTACTGATGATGATGATGATGATGATGATGATGATGTATTGTTCAGGTTATTTGTTCAGGTGATTGTAATGGTTTTATTGTTTTATTTTGTTTGATTTTTTTTTCAGGTTGTTGTGTTGCTGCTGCTGTTGTTGCTACTGTTTCTGTTGTTCAAGTTTGTTGAGGTCATTGTTGTTGTTTCTCAGGTTGTTGTTGTTTTAAGGTTGCTGCTGCTACTATTGCTGTTGTTGTTAATGCTGCTGCTGTTCAGGTTATTTGTTCAAGTCATTGTTGTTGTTTTCAGGTTGTTGTTGCTGCTACTGATGATGATGATGATGATTATGCTGTTGTTGTTGTAGTTCATGTCTGTATTGTTGTTGTTGTTTTTCATATCATTGTTGTTGTTGCCGATGTTTTGTTGTTGTTGTTTTGTTGCTGCTGCTGTTGCTATTGTTCAGGTTCTTTGTTCAGGTCTTTTTTGTTTTTCAGGTAGTTTTTGCTGTTGCTGCTGTTGTTGTTGCTGTTGCAGTTGTTCAGGTTCTTTGTTCAGGTCATTGTTGTTGTTGTTTTTCTGGATGTTGCTGCTGCTGCTGCTGCTGCTGCTGCTGCTGATGATGATGATGATGATGATGATGATGATGATGATGATGATATTCTTCAGGTTATTTGTTCAGGTGATTGTTATTGTTTTGTTGTTGTTTCATTGTTTTATTTTGTTTGATTTCTTTTTCTTTCTCATGTTGTTGTGTTGCTGCTGCTGTTATTGCTACTGATTATGCTGTTGTTGCTGCTGTTGTTGTTGCTGCTGCTTCTACTGCTGCCTTTGTGGTTGCTGTTGTTCAGGTTCTTTGTTCAATTCGTTGTTGTTGTTTTTCAGGTTGTTGCTGCTGCTGCTGCTGCTGTTTTTGTTCAGGTCATTGTTGTTGTTTTTCATGTTGCTGTTGCTCAGGTTCTTTGTTGAGGTCATTGTTGTTGTTTTTAGATTATTGTTGCTACTAATGATAATTATGCTGTTGTTGCTTTTGTTCATGTCTGTATTGTTGCTGTTCACATCATTGTTGTTGTTGTTGTTGTTGCCATTGTTGTAGTTTTGTGGTTGTTGTTTTGTTGCTGCTGTTGCTATTGTTCAGGTTTATTGATCAGCTGTTTGTTGTTGTTTTTCAGGTTGTTGTTGCTGTTGTTGATTATGATGTTGTTGTATTTGGTGCTTCTGCTGCTGTTGTTTTTGCTGTTGCCGCTGTTCAGGTTATTTGTTCTGGTTGTTGTTGTTGTTTTAAGGTTGCTGCAGCTGCTGTTGCTGCTGTTGTTGCTGCTGCTGCTGCTGTTCAGGTTATTTGTTCAGGTTGTTGTTGTTGCTGCTGCTGCTACTGATGATGATGATGATGATGTTCAGGTTATTTGTTCAGGTGATTGTTATTGTTTTGTTGTTGTTTTATTGTTTTATTTTGTTTGATTTCGTTTTCTTTTTCAGGTTGTTGTGTTGCTGCTGTTGTTATTGCTACTGATTATGCTGCTGTTGCTGCTGATGTTGTTGTTGTTGTTGCTACTGATGTTGCTGTTGCTATTGTTCAGGTTCTTTGTTCAGGATATTGGTGTTGTTAGTTTTTAGGTTGTCGTTGTTGCTGGTGCTGCTGCTGCTACTCATGATGATGATGATTATGCTGTTGTTGTTATGTGTTTTTTGCTGCTGCTGCTGCTGCTGTTGTTGTTGCAGTTGCTGTAGTTCAGGTTCTTTGTACGGGTAGTTGTTGTTGTTGTGTTTTTTTTGCTGGTGCTGGTGCTGCTGCTGCTGTTGTTGTTGCAGTTGCTGTAGTTCAGGGTCTTTGTACGGGTAGTTGTTGTTGTTGTTGTTGTTGTTGTTGTTGTTGTTGTTGTTTTCCATGTTGCTCCTGTTGTTGTTGTTGCTGTTACTGCTGCTATTGTTCAGGTTTGTTCAGGTCTTTGTTGTTTTTCAGGTTGTTGTTGCTGTTGCTGCTGTTGTTGTTGCTGTTGTTCAGGTTCTTTGTTCAGGTCATTGTTGTTGTTGTTTTTCAGGATGTTGTTGTTGCTGCTGCTGCTACTGATGATGATGATGATGATGATGACGATGATGATGATTATGTTCAGGTTATTTGTTGAGGTGATTGTTATTGTTTTGTTGTTGTTTTATTGTTTTATTTTGTTTGATTTCTTTTTCTTTTTCAGGTTGTTGTGTTGCTACTGCAGTTATTGCTACTGATTATGCTGCTGTTGATACTGCTGATGTTGTTGTTGTTATTGCTGCTGCTGTTGCTGTTGCTATTGTTCAGGTTCTTTGTTCAGGATATTGGTGTTGTTAGTTTTAAGGTGGTTGTTGTTGTTGCTGCTGCTGCTACTGATGATGATGATGATGATGATGATGTATTATTTTTCAGGTTATTTGTTCAGGTGATTGTTATTGTTTTGTTGTTTTATTGTTGTTTTATTTTGTTTGATTTCTTTTTCTTTTTCAGGTTGTTGTGTTGCTGCTGCTGTTGTTGTTACTGTTTCTGTTTTTCAAGTTTGTTTAGGTCATTGTTGTTGTTTCTCAGGTTGTTGTTGTTTTAAGGTTGCTGCTGCTACTGTTGCTGTTGTTGTTGCTGCTGCTGCTGTTCAGGTTATTTGTTCAGGTCATTGTTGTTGTTTTCAGGTTGTTGTTGCTGCTACTGATGATGATTATGTTCATTATGCTGTTGTTGTTGTAGTTCGTGTCTGTATTGTTGTTGTTGTTGTTCATATCATTGTTGTTGTTGCCGATGTTTTGTTGTTGTTTTGTTGCTGCTGCTGTTGCTATTGTTCAGGTTCTTTGTTCAGGCCTTTGTTGTTTTTCAGGTAGTTGTTGCTGTTGCTGCTGTTGTTGTTGCTGCTGCTGCTGTTGTTCAGGTTCTTTGTTCAGGTCATTGTTGTTGTTGTTTTTCAGGATGTTGCTGCTGCTGCTGCTGCTGCTGCTGCTGATGATGATGATGATGATGATAATGATATTGTTCAGGTTATTTGTTCAGGTGATTGTTATTGTTTTGTTGTTGTTTTATTGTTTTATTTTGTTTGATTACTTTTTCTTTCTCATGTTGTTGTGTTGCTGCTGCTGTTATTGCTACTGATTATGCTGTTGTTGCTGCTGCTTCTGCTGCTGCCTTTGTGGTTGCTGTTGTTCAGGTTCTTTGTTCAATTCGTTGTTGTTGTTTTTCAGGTTGTTGCTGCTGCTGCTGCTGCTGTTTTTGTTCAGGTCATTGTTGTTGTTTTTCATGTTGCTGTTGCTCAGGTTCTTTGTTCAGGTCATTGTTGTTGTTTTTAGGTTGTTGTTGCTACTAATGATGATGATGATAATTATGCTGTTGTTGCTTTTGTTCATGTCTGTATTGTTGATGTTCACATCATTGTTGTTGTTGTTGTTGCCATTGTTGTAGTTTTGTTGTTGTTGTTTTGTTGCTGCTGTTGTTATTGTTCATGTTCAGTGTTCAGCTGTTTGTTGTTGTTTTTCAGGTTGTTGTTGCTGTTGTTGATTATGATGTTGTTGTTTTTGGTGCTTCTGCTGCTGTTGTTTTTGCTGTTGCTGCTGTTCAGGTTATTTGTTCTGGTCATTGTTCTTGTTGTTGTTTGAAGGTTGCTGCTGCTGTTGCTGTTGTTGTTGCTGTTGCTGCTGTTCAGGTTATTGGTTCAGGTTGTTGTTATTGCTGATGCTGCTACTGATGATGATGATGATTATGCTGTTTTTCATGTTGCTGTTGCTTAGGTTCTTTGTTGAGGTCATTGTTGTTGTTTTTAGGTTATTGTTGCTACTAATGATAATGATGATAATTATGCTGTTGTTGCTTTTGTTCATGTCTGTATTGTTGTTGTTCACATCATTGTTGTTGTTGTTGTTGTTGCCATTGTTGTAGTTTTGTTGTTGTTTTGTTGCTGCTGCTGTTGCTATTGTTCAGGTTCTTTGTTCAGGTCTTTGTTGTTTTTCAGGTAGTTGTTGCTGTTGCTGCTGTTGTTGCTGCTGCTGTTGTTCAGGTTCTTTGTTCAGGTCATTGTTGTTGTGGTTTTGCAGGATGTTGCTGCTGCTGCTGCTGCTGCTGCTGCTGCTGCTGCTGCTGCTGATGATGATGATGATGTATTGTTTAGGTTATTTGTATAGGTGATTGTTATTGTTTTGTTGTTTTATTGTTTTATTTTGTTTGATTTCTTTTTCTTTCTCATGTTGTTGTCTTGCTGCTGCTGTTATTGCTACTGATTATGCTGCTGTTGTTGCTGCTGCTTCTGCTGCTGCCTTTGTGGTTGCTGTTGTTCAGGTTCTTTGTTCAATTTGTTGTTGTTGTTTTTCAGGTTGTTGCTGTTGCTGCTGTTGTTGTTGCTGTTGTTGTTTTTCAGGTTCTTTGTTCAGGTCATTGTTGTTGTTGTTTTCCAGCATGTTGTTGTTGCTGCTGCTGCTACTGATGATGATGATGATGATGATGTATTGTTCAGGTTATTTGTTCAGGTGATTGTTATTGTTTTGTTGTTGTTTTATTGTTTTATTTTGTTTGATTTCTTTTTCTTTTTCAGGTTGTTGTGTTGCTGCTGCTGTTGTTGTTACTGTTTCTGTTGTTCAAGTTTGTTTAGGTCATTGTTGTTGTTTCTCATGTTGTTGTTGTTTTAAGGTTGCTGCTGCTACTGTTGCTGTTGTTGCTGCTGCTGCTGCTGTTCAGGTTTTTTGTTCTGGTCATTGTTGTTGTTTTCAGGTTGTTGTTGCTGCTACTGATGATGATGATGATGATTATGCTGTTGTTGTTGTAGTTCATCTGTATTGTTGTTGTTGTAGTTCATATCATTGTTTTTGTTGCCGATGTTTTGTTGTTGTTGTTTTGTTTCTGCTGCTGTTGCTATTGTTCAGGTTCTTTGTTCAGGTCTTTGTTGTTTTTCAGGTAGTTGTTGCTGTTGCTGCTGCTGTTGTTGCTGTTGCTGTTGTTCATGTTTTTTGTTCAGGTCATTGTTGTTGTTGTTTTTCAGGATGTTGCTGCTGCTGCTGCTGCTGCTGCTGCTGATGATGATGATGATGATGCTATTGTTTAGGTTATTTGTTCAGGTGATTATTGTTTTGTTGTTTTATTGTTTTATTTTGTTTTTGATTTCTTTTTCTTTTTCATGTTGTTGCGTTGCTGCTACTGTTATTGCTACTGATTATGCTGTTGTTGCTGCTGTTGTTGTTGCTGCTGCTTCTGCTGCTGCCTTTGTGGTTGCTGTTGTTCAGGTTCTTTGTTCAATTCGTTGTTGTTGTTTTTCTGGTTGTTGCTGCTGCTGCTGCTGTTTTTGTTCAGGTCATTGTTGTTGTTGTTTTTCATGTTGCTGTTGCTCAGGTTCTTTGTTCAGGTCATTGTTGTTGTTTTTAGGTTGTTGTTGCTACTAATGATGATGATAATTATGCTGTTGTTGCTTTTGTTCATGTCTGTATTGTTGATGTTCACATCGTTGTTTTTGTTGTTATTGCCATTGTTGTAGTTTTGTTGTTGTTTTGTTGCTGCTGTTCAGGTTCATTGTTCAGCTGTTTGTTGTTGTTTTTCAGGTTGCTGTTGTTGATTATGATGTTGTTGTTTTTGGTGCTTCTGCTGCTGTTGTTTTTGCTGTTGCTGCTGTTCAGGTTATTTGTTCTGGTCATTGTTGTTGTTGTTGTTTTAAGGTTGCTGCTGCTGCATGATGATGATGATTATGCTGTTGTTGTGTGTTTTTTGCTGCTGCTGCTGCTGTTGTTGTTGCAGTTGCTGTAGTTCAGGGTCTTTGTACGGTTAGTTGTTGTTGCTGTTGTTTTCAAGGTTGCTGCTGTTGTTGTTGTTGCTGTTGCTGCTGCAATTGTTCAGGTTTGTTCAGGTCTTTGTTGTTTTTCAGGTTGTTGTTGCTGTTGCTGCTGTTGTTGTTGCTGTTGCTGTTGTTCAGGTTCTTTGTTCAGGTCATTGTTGTTGTTTTTCAGGATGTTGTTGTTGTTGTTGCTGCTGCTGCTGCTACTGATGAGGATGATGATGATGATGATGTATTGTTCAGGTTATTTGTTCAGGTGTTTGTTATTGTTTTGTTTTTGTTTTATTTTGATTGATTTCTTTTTCTTTTTCAGGTTGTTGTGTTGCTGCTGCTGTTGTTGTTACTGTTTCTGTTGTTCAAGTTTGTTTAGGTCATTGTTGTTGTTTCTCAGGTTGTTGTTGTTTTAAGGTTGCTACTGCTACTGTTGCTGTTGTTGTTGCTGCTGCTGCTGTTCAGGTTATTTGTTCAGGCCATTGTTGTTGTATTCAGGTTGTTGTTGCTGCTACTGATGATGATGATGATGATGATTATGCTGTTGTTGTTTTAGTTCATGTCTGTATTGTTGTTGTTGTTTTTCATATCATTGTTGTTGTTGCCGATGTTTTGTTGTTGTTGTTTTGTTGCTGCTGCTGTTGCTATTGTTCAGGTTCTTTGTTCAGGTCTTTGTTGTTTTTCAGGTAGTTGTTGCTGCTGTTGTTGTTGCTGTTGCTGTTGTTCAGGTTCTTTGTTCATGTCATTGTTGTTGTTGTTTTTCAGGATGTTGCTGCTGCTGCTGCTGCTGCTGCTGCTGCTGCTGCTGCTGCTGCTGCTGCTGATGATGATGATGATGATGATGCTATTGTTCAGGTTATTTGTTCAGGTGATTGTAATTGTTTTGTTGTTGTTTTATTGTTTTATTTTGTTTGATTTCTTTTTCTTTCTCATGTTGTTGTGTTGCTGCTGCTGTTATTGCTACTGATTATGCTGTTGTTGCTGCTGTTGTTGTTGTTGCTGCTGCTGCTGCTGCCTTTGTTGTTGTTTTTAGGTTGTTGTTGCTACTAATGATGATGATGATAAATATGCTGTTGTTGCTTTTGTTCATGTCTGTATTATTGATGTTCACATCATTGTTGTTGTTGTTGTTGTTGCCATTGTTGTAGTTTTGTTGTTGTTGTTTTGCTGCTGTTGCTGCTGTTCAGGTTGTTTGTTCAGGTTGTTGTTATTGCTGATGCTGCTACTGATGATGATGATGATTATGCTGTTGTTGTTGTTTTTTTGCTGCTGCTGCTGCTGCTGTTGTTGTTGCAGTTGCTGTAGTTCAGGGTCTTTGTACGGGTAGTTGTTGTTGCTGTTGTTTTCAAGGTTGCTGCTAATGTTGTTGTTGCTGTTGCTGCTACTATTGTTCGGGTTTGTTCAGGTCTTTGTTGTTTTTCAGGTTGTTGTTGCTGTTGCTGCTGTTGTTGTTGCTGTTGTTCAGGTTCTTTGTTCAGATCATTTTTGTTGTTTTTCAGGATGTTGTTGTTGCTGCTGCTGCTACTGATGATGATGATGATGATGATGTATTGTTCAGGTTCAGGTTTTTGTGTTGCTGCTGCTGCTGTTGCTGTTGCTATTGTTCAGGTTCTTTGTTCAGGATGTTGGTGTTGTTAGTTCTAAGGTTTTTGCTGCTGCTGTTGCTGCTGCTACTGATGATGATGATGATTATGCTGTTGTTCTTGTGTGTTTTTTGCTGCTGCTGCTGCTGCTGCTGTTGTTGTTGCAGTTGCTGTAGTTCAGGTTCTTTGTACGGGTAGTTGTTGTTGTTGTTGTTTTCCAGGTTGCTGCTGTGGTTGTTGTTGCTGTTGCAGGTGCTATTGTTCAGGTTTTTTGTTCAGGTCTTTGTTGTTTTTCAGGTTGTTGTTGCTGTTGCTGCTGTTGCTGCTGTTGCTGCTGTTGTTTTTACTGTTTCTGTTGTTCAGGTTCTTTGTTCAGGTCATAGTTGTTGTTGTTTTTCAGGATGTTGCTGCTGCTGCTGCTGCTGCTGATGATGATGATGATGATGATGATGATGATGATGATGCAATTGTTCAGGTTATTTGTTCAGGTGATTGTTATAGTTTTGTTGTTGTTTTATTGTTTTATTTTGTTTTATTTCTTTTTCTTTCTCATGTTGTTGTCTTGCTGCTGCTGTTATTGCTACTGCTTATGCTGCTGTTGTTTTTGCTGTTGCTGCTGTTCAGGTTATTTGTTCTGGTCATTGTTGTTGTTGTTGTTTTAAAGTTGCTGCTGCTGCAGCTGCTGTTGCTGTTGTTGTTGCTGTTGTTGTTGCTGCTGCTGCTGTTTAGGTTATTTGTTCAGGTTGTTGATGCTGCTGCTGCTACTGATGATGATGATGATTATGCTGTTGTTGTGTGTGTGTTTTTTTGCTGCTGCTGCTGCTGTTGCTGTTGCAGTTGCAGTTGCTGTGGTTCAGGGTCTTTGTACGGGTAGTTGTTGTTGCTGTTGTTTTCCAGGTTGCTGCGGTTGTTGTTGTTGCTGCTGCTGCTGCTGCTATTGTTCAGGTTTGTTCAGGTCTTTGTTGTTTTTCAGGTTGTTGTTGCTGTTGCTGCTGTTGTTGTTGCTGTTGCTGTTGTTCAGGTTCTTTGTTCAGGTCATTGTTGTTGTTGTTTTTCAGGATGTTGTTGTTGTTACTGATGATGATGATGATGATGATGATGTATTGTTCTGGTTATTTGTTCAGGTGATTGTTATTGTTTTGTTGTTTTATTGTTTGATTTTGTTTGATTTCATTTTCTGTTTCATGTTGTTGTGTTGCTGCTGCTGTTATTGCTACTGATTATGCTGTTGTTGCTGCTGTTGTTGTTTCTGCTGCTTCTGCTACTGCCTTTGTGGTTGCTGTTGTTCAGGTTCTTTGTTCAATTCGTTGTTGTTGTTTTTCAGGTTGTTGCTGCTGCTGCTGCTGTATTTGTTCAGGTCATTGTTGTTGTTGTTTTTCATGTTGCTGTTGCTCAGGTTCTTTGTTGAGGTCATTGTTGTTGTTTTTAGGTTGTTGCTACTAATGATGATGATGATAATTATGCTGTTGTTGCTTTTGTTCATGTCTGTATTGTTGTTGTTCACATCATTGTTGTTGTTGTTGTTGCCATAGTTGTAGTTTTGTTGTTGTTGTTTTGTTGCTGCTGTTGCTGCTGTTGCTATTGTTCAGGTTCATTGTTCAGCTGTTTGTTGTTGTTTTTCAGGTTGTTGTTGCTGTTGTTGATTATGATGTTGTTGTTTTTGGTGCTTCTGCTGCTGTTGTTTTTGCTGTTGCTGCTGTTCAGGTTATTTGTTCTGGTCATTGTTGTTGTTTTCCAGGATGTTGTTGTTGCTGCTGCTGCTACTGATGATGATGATGATGATGATGTAGTGTTCAGGTTATTTGTTCAGGTGATTGTTATTGTTTTGTTGTTGTTTTATTGTTTTATTTTGTTTGATTTATTTTTCTTTTTCAGGTTGTGTTGCTGCTGCTGTTGTTGTTACTGTTTCTGTTGTTCAAGTTTGTTTAGGTCATTGTTCTTGTTTCTCAGGTTGTTGTTGTTTTAAGGTTGCTGCTGCTACTGTTGCTGTTGTTGTTGCTGCTGCTGCTGTTCAGGTTATTTGTTCAGGTCATTGTTGTTGTTTTCAGGTTGTTGTTGCTGCTACTGATGATGATGATGATGATTATGTTGTTGTTGTTGTAGTTCATGTCTGTATTGTTGTTGTTGTTCATATCATTGTTGCTGTTGCCGATGTTTTGTTTTTGTTGTTTTGTTGCTGCTGCTGCTGCTGCTGCTGCTGCTGCTGCTGCTGCTGCTGCTGATGATGATGATGATGATGATGATGATGATGATGATGATGATGATGATGATGATGATGATGATGATACTATTGTTCAGGTTCTTTGTTCAGTTCTTTGTTGTTTTTCAGGTAGTTGTTGCTGTTGCTGCTGTTGTTGTTGCTGTTGCTGTTGTTCAGGTTCTTTGTTCATGTCATTGTTGTTGTTGTTTTTCAGGATGTTGCTGCTGCTGCTGCTGCTGCTGCTGCTGCTGCTGCTGCTGCTGCTGCTGTTTTTGTTCAGGTCATTGTTGTTGTTGTTTTTCATGTTGCTGTTGCTTAGGTTCTTTGTTGAGGTCATTGTTGTTGTTTTTAGGTTGTTGTTGCTACTAATGATGATGATGATAATTATGCTGTTGTTGCTTTTGTTCATGTCTGTATTATTGATGTTCACATCATTGTTGTTGTTGTTGTTGCCATTGTTGTAGTTTTGTTGTTGTTGTTTTGTTGCTGCTGTTGCTATTGTTCAGGTTCATTGTTCAGCTGTTTGTTGTTGTTTATCAGGTTGTTGCTGTTGTTGATTATGATGTTGTTGTTTTTGGTGCTTCTGCTGCTGTTGTTTTTGCTGTTGCTGCTGTTCAGGTTATTTGTTCTGGTCATTGTTTTTTTTTGTTTTAAGGTTGCTGCTGCTGCAGCTGCTGCAGCTGCTGCAGCTGCTGCAGCTGCTGTTGCTGTTGTTGTTGCTGCTGCTGCTGTTCAGGTTATTTGTTCAGGTTGTTGTTGTTGCTGCTGCTGCTACTGATGATGATGATGATGGTGATTATGCTGTTGTTGTGTTTTTTTGCTGCTGTTGTTGTTGTTGCAGTTGCTGTTGTTCAGGGTCTTTGTACGGGTAGTTGTTGTTGTTGTTGTTTTCCAGGCTGCTGTTGTTGTTGTTGCTGCTGCTATTGTTCAGGTTTGTTCAGGTCTTTGTTGTTTTTCAGGTTGTTGTTGCTGTTGTTGTTGCTGTTGTTCAGGTTCTTTGTTCAGGTCATTGTTGCTGTTGTTTTTCAGGATGTTGTTGTTGCTGCTGCTGCTACTGATGATGACGATGATGATGATGATCAGGTTATTTGTTCAGGAGATTGTTATTGTTTTATTGTTTCATTTTGTTTGATTTCTTTTTCTTTTTCAGGTTGTTGTGTTGCTACTGCTGTTATTGCTACTGATTATACTGCTGTTGATACTGTTGATGTTGTTGTTGTTGCTGCTGCTGTTGCTATTGTTCAGGTTCTTTGTTCAGGATATTGGTGTTGTTAGTTTTAAGGTTGTTGCTGCTGCTGCTACTGATGATGATGAAGATTATGCTGTTGTTGTTGTGTGTTTTTTGCTGCTGCTGTTGTTGCTGCTGCTGCTGCTGTTCAGGTTATTTGTTCTGGTCATTGTTGTTGTTTTCAGGTTGTTGCTGCTGCTACTGATGATGATTATGCTGTTGTTGTTGTAGTTCATGTCTGTATTGTTGTTGTTGTTTTTCATATCATTGTTGTTGTTGCCGATGTTTTGTTGTTGTTTTGTTGCTGCTGCTGTTGCTATTGTTCAGGTTCTTTGTTCAGGTCTTTGTTGTTTTTCAGGTAGTTGTTGCTGCTGATGTTGTTGCTATTGCTGTTGTTCAGGTTCTTTGTTCAGGTCATTGTTGTTGTTGTTTTTCAGGATGTTGCTGCTGCTGCTGCTGCTGCTGCTGATGATGATGATGATGATGCTATTGTTCAGGTTATTTGTTCAGGTGATTGTAATTGTTTTGTTGTTGTTTTATTGTTTTATTTTGTTTGATTTCTTTTTCTTTCTCATGTTGTTGTGTTGCTGCTGCTGTTATTGCTACTGATTAGGCTGTTGTTGCTGCTGTTGTTGTTGCTGCTGCTTCTGCTGCTGCCTTTGTGGTTGCTGTTGTTCAGGTTCTTTGTTCAATTCATTGTTGTTGTTTTTCAGGTTGTTGCTGCTGCTGCTACTGCTGCTGCTGCTGCTGCTGTTTTTGTTCAGGTCATTGTTGTTGTTGTTTTTCATGTTGCTGTTGCTACTAATGATGATGATGATAATTATGCTGTTGTTGCTTTGTTCATGTCTGTATTGTTGTTGTTCACATCATTGTTGTAGTTTTGTTGTTGTTTTGTTGCTGCTGTTGCTATTGTTCAGGTTCATTGTTCAGCTATTTGTTGTTGTTTTTCAGGTTGTTGTTGCTGTTGTTGATTATGATGTTGTTGTTTTTGGTGCTTCTGCTGCTGTTGTTTTTGCTGTTGCTGCTGTTCAGGTTATTTGTTCTGGTCATTGATGTTGTTGTTGTTTTAACGTTGCTGCTGCTGCAGCTACTGTTGCTGTTGCTGTTGTTGTTGCTGCTGCTGCTGTTCAGGTTATTTGTTCAGGTTGTTGATGCTGCTGCTGCTTCTGATGATGATGAACATTATGCTGTTGTTGTGTGTTATTTTTGCTGCTGCTGCTGCTGCTGCTGTTGCTGTTGCAGTTGCAGTTGCTGTGGTTCAGGGTCTTTGTACGGGTAGTTGTTGTTTCTGTTGTTTTCCAGGTTGCTGCTGTTGTTGTTGTTGCTGCTGCTGCTGCTGCTATTGTTCAGGTTTGTTCAGGTCTTTGTTGTTTTTCAGGTTGTTGTTGCTGTTGCTGCTGTTGTTGTTGCTGTTGTTCAGGTTCTTTGTACGAGTAGTTGTTGTTGTTTTCCAGGTTGCTGCTGTTGTTGTTGTTGCTGTTGCTGGTGCTATTGTTCAGGTTTTTTGTTCAGGTCTTTGTTGTTTTTCAGGTTGTTGCTGCTGTTGCTGCTGTTGCTGCTGTTTTTGTTACTGTTTCTGTTGTTCAGGTTCTTTGTTCAGGTCATAGTTGTTGTTGTTTTTCAGGATGTTGCTGCTGCTGCTGCTGCTGATGATGATGATAATGATGATGATGATTCTATTGTTCTGGTTATTTGTTCAGGTGATTGTTATTGTTTTGTTGTTGTTTTATTTTGTTTGATTTCTTTTTCTTTCTCATGTTGTTGTCTTGCTGCTGCTGTTATTGCTACTGATTATGCTGTTGTTGTTGCTGCTGCTTCTGCTGCTGCCTTTGTGGTTGCTGTTGTTCAGGTTCTTTGTTAAATTCGTTGTTGTTGTTTTTCAGGTTGTTGCTGCTGCTGCTGCTGCTGCTGCTGTTTTTGTTCAGGTCATTGTTGTTGTTGTTTTTCATGTTGCTGTTGCTCAGGTTCTTTGTTGAGGTCATTGTTGTTGTTTTTAGGTTGTTGTTGCTACTAATGATGATGATGATAATTATGCTATTGTTGCTTTTGTTCATGTCTGTATTGTTGTTGTTCACATCATTGTTGTTGCCATTGTTGTAGTTTTGTTGTTGTTGTTTTGTTGCTGCTGTTGCTATTGTTCAGGTTCATTGTTCAGCTGTTTGTTGTTGTTTTTCAGGTTGTTGTTGCTGTTGTTGATTATGATGTTGTTTTTGGTGCTTCTGCTGCTGTTGTTTTTGCTGTTGCTGTTGTTCAGGTTGTGGTTGTTGCTGCTGCTGATACTGATGATGATGATGATGATTATGCTGTTGTTGTGGTTTTTTTGCTGCTGCTGCTGTTGTTGTTGTTTCAGTTGCTGTTGTTCGGGGTCTTTGTACAGGTAGTAGTTGTTGATGTTGTTTTCCAGGCTGCTGTTGTTGTTGTTGCTGCTGCTATTGTTCAGGTTTGTTCAGGTCTTTGTTGTTTTTCAGGTTGTTGTTGCTGTTGCTGCTGTTGTTGTTGCTGTTGTTCAGGTTCTTTGTTCAGGTCATTGTTGTTCAAGATGTTGTTGTTGCTGCTGCTGCTACTGATGATGATGATGATGACGATGATGATGATGACCAGGTTATTTGTTCAGGTGATTGTTATGGTTTTATTTTTGTTTTATTGTTTTATTTTGTTTGATTTCTTTTTCTTTTTCAGGTTGTTGTGTTGCTACTGCTGTTATTGCTACTGATTATGCTGCTGTTGATGCTGCTGATGTTGTTGTTGTTGTTGCTGCTGCTGTTGCTGTTGCTATTTTTCTGGTTCTTTGTTCAGGATATTGGTGTTGTTAGTCTCAAGGTTGTTGTTGTTGCTGCTGCTGCTACTGATGATGATGATGATTATGCTGTTGTTGTTGTGTGTTTTTTGCTGTTGCTGCTGTTCAGGTTATTTGTTCTGGTCATTGTTGTTGTTGTTGTTTTAAGGTTGCTGCTGCTGCAGCTGCTGTTGCTGTTGTTGTTGCTGCTGCTGCTGTTCAGGTTATTTGTTCAGGTTGTTGTTGTTGCTGCTGCTGCTACTGATGATGATGATGATGATTATGCTGTTGTTGCTGCTGCTGCTGCTACTGTTGTTGTTGCAGTTGCTGTAGTTCAGGGTCTTTGTACGGGTAGTTGTTGTTGCTGTTGTTTTCCAGGTTGCTGCATTTGTTGTTGTTGCTGCTGCTGCTGCTATTGTTCAAGTTTGTTCAGGTCTTTGTTGTTTTTCAGGTTGTTGTTGCTGTTGCTGCTGTTGTTGTTGCTGTTGCTGTTGTTCAGGTTCTTTGTTCAGGTCATTGTTGTTGTTGTTTTTCAAGATGTTTTTGTTGGTGCTGCTGCTGATGATGATGATGATGATGATGATGATGATGATGATGTTCAGGTTATTTGTTCAGTTGATTGTTGTTGTTTTATTGTTGTTTTATTGTTTTATTTTGTTTGAATTCTTTTTCTTTTTCAGGTTGTTCTGTTGCTGCTGTTGTTGTTACTGTTTCTGTTGTTCAAGTTTGTTTAGGTCATTGTTCTTGTTTCTCAGGTTGTTGTTGTTTTAAGGTTGCTGCTGCTACTGTTGCTGTTGTTGTTACTGCTGCTGCTGTTCAGGTTGTTTGTTCAGGTCATTGTTGTTGTTTTCAGGTTGTTGTTGCTGCTACTGATGATGATGATGATGATTATGCTGTTGTTGTTGTAGTTCATGTCTGTATTGTTGTTGTTGTTGTTCATATCATTGTTGTTGTTTTTCAGGATGTTGCTGCTGCTGCTGCTGCTGCTGCTGCTGCTGCTGATGATGATGATGATGATGCTATTGTTCAGGTTATTTGTTCAGGTGATTGTTATTGTTTTGTTGTTGTTTTATTGTTTTATTTTGTTTGATTTCTTTTTCTTTTTCATGTTGTTATGTTGCTGCTGCTGTTATTGCTACTGATTATGCTGTTGTTGCTGCTGTTGTTGTTGCTGCTGCTTCTGCTGCTGCCTTTGTGGTTGCTGTTGTTCAGGTTCTTTGTTCAATTCGTTGTTGTTGTTTTTCAGGTTGCTGCTGCTGCTGCTGCTGTTTTTGTTCAGGTCATTGTTGTTGTTTTTCATGTTGCTGTTGCTCAGGTTCTTTGTTGAGGTCATTGTTGTTGTTTTTAGGTTGTTGTTGCTACTAATGATGATGATGATAATTATGCTGTTGTTGCTTTTGTTCATGTCTGTATTGTTGATGTTCATATCATTGTTGTTGTTGTTATTGCCATTGTTGTAGTTTTGTTGTTGTTGTTTGGTTGCTGCTGTTGCTATTGTTCAGGTTCATTGTTCAGCTGTTTGTTGTTGTTTTTCATGTTGTTGCTGTTGTTGATTATGATGTTGTTGTTTTTGGTGCTTCTGCTGCTGTTGTTTTTGCTGTTGCTGCTGTTCAGGTTATTTGTTCTGGTCATTGTTGTTGTTGTTGTTTTAAGGTTGCTGCTGCTGCTGCTGCAGCTACTGTTGCTGTTGTTGTTGCTGTTGCTGCTGTTCAGGTTATTTGTTCAGGTTGTTGTTATTGCTGATGCTGCTACTGATGATGATGATGATTATGCTGTTGTTGTGTTTTTTTTGCTGCTGCTGCTGTTGTTGTTGCAGTTGCTGTAGTTCACGGTCTTTGTACGGGTAGTTGTTGTTGCTGTTGTTTTCAAGATTGCTGCTGTTGTTGTTGCTGTTGCTGCTGCTATTGTTCAGGTTTGTTCAGGTCTTTGTTGTTTTTCAGGTTGTTGTTGCTGTTGCTGCTGTTGTTGTTGCTGTTACTGTTGTTCATGTTCTTTGTTCAGGTCATTGTTGTTGTTGTTTTTCAGGATGTTGTTGTTGGTGCTGCTGCTACTGATGATGATGATGATGATGATGATGATGATGATGATGATCAGGTTATTTGTTCAGGTGATTGTTATGGTTTCATTGTTGTTTTATTGTTTTATTGTTGTTTTATTTTGTTTGATTTCTTTTTCTTTTTCAGGTTGTTGTGTTGCTACTGCTGTTATTGCTACTGATTATGCTGCTGTTGATGCTGCTGATGTTGTTTTTGTTGTTGCTGCTGCTGTTGCTGTTGCTATTGTTCAGGTTCTTTGTTCAGGATATTGGTGTTGTTAGTTTTAAGGTGGTTGTTGTTGCTGCTGCTGCTACTGATGATGATGATGATGATTATGCTGTTGTTGTTGTGTGTTTTTTGCTGCTGCTGCTGCTGCTGTTGTTGTTGCAGTTGCTGTTGTTTAGGTTCTTTGTTCAGGTCATTGTTGTTGTTGTTTTTCAGGATGTTGTTGTTGCTACTGATGATGATGATGATGATGTATTGTTCAGGTTATTTGTTCAGGTGATTGTTATTGTTTTGTTGTTGTTTTATTTTGTTTGATTTCTTTTTCTTTTTCAGGTTGTTGTGTTGCTGCTGCTGTTGTTGTTACTGTTTCTGTTGTTCAAGTTTGTTTAGGTCATTGTTGTTGTTTCTCAGGTTGTTGTTGTTTTAAGGTTGCTACTGCTACTGTTGCTGTTGTTGTTGCTGCTGCTGCTGTTCAGGTTATTTGTTCAGGTCATTGTTGTTGTTTTCAGGTTGTTGTTGCTGCTACTGATGATGATGATGATTATGCTGTTGTTGTTGTAGTTCCTGTCTGTATTGTTGTTGTTGTTTTTCATATCATTGTTGTTGTTGTCGATGTTTTGTTGTTGTTGTTTTGTTGCTGCTGCTGTTGCTATTGTTCAGGTTCTTTGTTCAGGTCTTTGTTGTTTTTCAGGTAGTTGTTGCTGCTGTTGTTGTTGCTGTTGCTGTTGTTCAGGTTCTTTGTTCAGGTCATTGTTGTTGTTGTTTTTCAGGATGTTGCTGCTGCTGCTGCTGATGATGATGATGCTATTGTTCAGGTTATTTGTTCAGGTGATTGTAATTGTTTTGTTGTTGTTTTATTGTTTTATTTTGTTTGATTTCTTTTTCTTTCTCATGTTGTTGTGTTGCTGCTACTGATTATGCTGTTGTTGCTGCTGTTGTTGCTGCTGCTGCTTCTGCTGCTGCCTTTGTGGTTGCTGTTGTTCAGGTTCTTTGTTCAATTCGTTGTTGTTGTTTTTCAGGTTGTTGCTGCTGCTGCTGCTTTTGTTCAGGTCATTGTTGCTGTTTTTCATGTTGCTGTTGCTCAAGTTCTTTGTTCAGGTCATTGTTGTTGTTTTTAGGTTCTGGTTGCTACTAATGATGTTGTTGCTTTTGTTCATGTCTGTATTGTTGTTGTTCACATCATTGTTGTTGTTGTTGTTGCCATTGTTGTAGTTTTGTTGTTGTTGTTTTGTTGCTGCTGTTGCTATTGTTCAGGTTCATTGTTCAGCTGTTTGTTGTTGTTTTTCAGGTTGTTGCTGTTGTTGATTATGATGTTGTTGTTTTTGGTGCTTCTGCTGCTGTTGATTTTGCTGTTGCTGTTGTTCAGGTTGTGGTTGTTGCTGCTGCTTATACTGATGATGATGATGATGATTATGCTGTTGTTGTGTTTTTTTTGCTGCTGCTGCTGTTGTTGTTGTTTCAGTTGCTGTTGTTCGGGGTCTTTGTACGGGTAGTTGTTGTTGTTGTTGTTTTCCAGGCTGCTGTTGTTGTTGCTGCTGCTATTGTTCAGGTTTGTTCAGGTCTTTGTTGTTTTTCAGGTTGTTGTTGCTGTTGCTGCTGTTGTTGTTGCTGTTGTTCAGGTTCTTTGTTCAGGTCATTGTTGTTCAGGATGTTGTTGTTGCTGCTGCTGCTACTGATGATGATGATGTTCAGGTTATTTGTTCAGGTGATTGTTATGGTTTTATTTTTGTTTTATTGTTTTATTTTGTTTGATTTCTTTTTCTTTTTCAGGTTGTTGTGTTGCTACTGCTGTTATTGCTACTAATTATGCTGCTGTTGATGCTTCTGATGTTGTTGTTGTTGTTGCTGCTGCTGTTGCTGTTGCTATTTTTCAGGTTCTTTGTTCAGGATATTGGTGTTGTTAGTCTCAAGGTTGTAGTTGTTGCTGCTGCTGCTACTGATGATGATGATGATTATGCTGTTGTTGTTGTGTGTTTTTTGCTGTTGCTGCTGTTCAGGTTATTTGTTCTGGTCATTGTTGTTGTTGTTGTTTTAAGGTTGCTGCTGCTGCAGCTGCTGTTGCTGTTATTGTTGCTGCTGCTGCTGTTCAGGTTATTTGTTCAGGTTGTTGTTGTTGCTGCTGCTGCTACTGATGATGATGATGATTATGCTGTTGTTGTGGGTTTTTTTTGCTGCTGCTGCTGCTGCTGTTGTTGTTGCAGTTGCTGTAGTTCAGGGTCTTTGTACGGGTAGTTGTTGTTGCTGTTGTTTTCCAGGTTGCTGCATTTGTTGTTGTTGATGCTGCTGCTGCTATTGTTCAGGTTTGTTCAGGTCTTTGTTGTTTTTCAGGTTGTTGTTGCTGCTGTTGTTGTTGCTGTTGCTGTTGTTCAGGTTCTTTGTTCAGGTCATTGTTGTTGTTGTTTTTCAGGATGTTGTTGTTGGTGCTGCTGCTAATGATGATGATGATGATGATGATGATGTTCAGGTTATTTGTTCAGTTGATTGTTATTGTTTCATTGTTGTTTATTGTTTTATTTTGTTTGATTTCTTTTGCTTTTTCAGGTTGTTGTGTTGCTGCTGCTGTTGTTGTTACTGTTTCTGTTGTTCAAGTTTGTTTAGGTCATTGTTCTTGTTTCTCTGGTTGTTGATGTTTTAAGGTTGCTGCTGCTACTGTTGCAGTTGTTGTTGCTGCTGCTGCTGTTCAGGTTGTTTGTTCAGGTCATTGTTATTGTTTTCAGGTTGTTGTTGCTGCTACTGATGATGATGATGATGATTATGCTGTTGTTGTTGTAGTTCATGTCTGTATTGTTGTTGTTGTTGTTCATATCATTGTTGTTGTTTTTCAGGATGTTGCTGCTGCTGCTGATGATGATGATGATGATGATTATGCTGTTGTTGTTGTAGTTCATGTCTGTATTGTTGTTTTTCATATCATTGTTGTTGTTGTCGATGTTTTGTTGTTGTTGTTTTGTTGCTGCTGCTGTTGCTATAGTTCAGGTTCTTTGTTCAGGTCTTTGTTGTTTTTCAGGTAGTTGTTGCTGCTGTTGTTGTTGCTGTTGCTGTTGTTCAGGTTCTTTGTTCAGGTCATTGTTGTTGTTGTTTTTCAGGATGTTGCTGCTGCTGCTGATGATGATGCTATTGTTCAGGTAATTTGTTCAGGTGATTGTAATTGTTTTGTTGTTGTTTTATTGTTTTATTTTGTTCGATTTCTTTTTCTTTCTCATGTTGTTGTGTTGCTGCTGCTGTTATTGCTACTGATTATGCTGTTGTTGCTGCTGTTGTTGTTGCTGCTGCTTCTGCTGCTGCCTTTGTGGTTGCTGTTGTTCAGGTTCTTTGTTCAATTCGTTGTTGTTGTTTTTCAGGTTGTTGCTGCTGCTGCTGCTGTTTTTGTTCAGGTCATTGTTGTTCTTGTTTTTCATGTTGCTGTTGCTCAGGTTCTTTGTTCAGGTCATTGTTGTTGTTTTTAGGTTGTTGTTGCTACTAATGATGATGATGATAATTATGCTGTTGTTGCTTTTGTTCATGTCTGTATTGTTGTTGTTCACATCATTGTTGTTGCCATTGTTGTAGTTTTGTTGTTGTTGTTTTGTTGCTGCTGTTGCTATTGTTCAGGTTCATTGTTCAGATGTTTGTTATTGTTTTTAAGGTTGTTGTTGCTGTTGTTGATTATGATGTTGTTGTTTTTGGTGCTTCTGCTGCTGTTGTTTTTGCTGTTGCTGCTTTTCAGGTTATTTTTTCTGGTCATTGTTGTTGTTGTTGTTTTAAGGTTGCTGCTGCTGCAGCTGCTGTTGCTGTTGTTGTTGCTGCTGCTGCTGTTCAGGTTATTTGTTCAGGTTGTTGTTGTTGCTGCTGCTGCTACTGATGATGATGATGATTATGCTGTTGTTGTTGGTTTTATTTGCTGCTGCTGCTGCTGTTGTTGTTGCAGTTGCTGTAGTTCAGGGTCTTTGTACGGGTAGTAGTTGTTGCTGTTGTTTTCCAGGTTGCTGCATTTGTTGTTGTTGCTGCTGCTGCTGCTATTGTTCAGGTCTTTGTTGTTTTTCAGGTTGTTGTTGCTGTTGCTGCTGTTGTTGTTGCTGTTGCTGGTGTTCAGGTTCTTTGTTCAGGTCATTGTTGTTGTTGTTTTTAGGATGTTGTTGTTGCTACTGATGATGATGATGATGATGATGATGATGATGATGGTGTATTGTTCTGGTTATTTGTTCAGGTGATTGTTATTGTTTTGTTGTTGTTTTATTGTTTTATTTTGTTTGATTTCTTTTTCTTTTTCAGGTTGTTGTGTTGCTACTGCTGTTGATGCTGCTGATGTTGTTTTTGTTGTTGCTGCTGCTGTTGCTGTTGCTATTGTTCAGGTTCTTTGTTCAGGATATTGGTGTTGTTAGTTTTAAGGTGGTTGTTGTTGCTGCTGCTGCTACTGATGATGATGATGATTATGCTGTTGTTGTTGTGTGTTTTTTGCTGCTGCTGCTGCTGTTGTTGTTGCAGTTGCTGTTGTTTAGGTTCTTTGTTCAGGTCATTGTTGTTGTTGTTTTTCAGGATGTTGTTGTTGCTACTGATGATGATGATGATGATGATGTATTGTTCAGGTTATTTGTTCAGGTGTTTGTTATTGTTTTGTTGTTGTTTTATTTTGTTTGATTTCTTTTTCTTTTTCAGGTTGTTGTGTTGCTGCTGCTGTTGTTGTTACTGTTTCTGTTGTTCAAGTTTGTTTAGGTCATTGTTGTTGTTTCTCAGGTTGTTGTTGTTTTAAGGTTGCTACTGCTACTGTTGCTGTTGTTGTTGCTGCTGCTGCTGTTCAGGTTATTTGTTCAGGTCATTGTTGTTGTTTTCAGGTTGTTGTTGCTGCTACTGATGATGATGATGATAATGATTATGCTGTTGTTGTTGTAGTTCATGTCTGTATTGTTGTTGTTGTTTTTCATATCATTGTTGTTGTTGTCGATGTTTTGTTGTTGTTGTTTTGTTGCTGCTGCTGTTGCTATTGTTCAGGTTCTTTGTTCAGGTCTTTGTTGTTTTTCAGGTAGTTGTTGCTGCTGTTGTTGTTGCTGTTGCTGTTGTTCAGGTTCTTTGTTCAGGTCATTGTTGTTGTTGTTTTTCAGGATGTTGCTGCTGCTGCTGCTGATGATGATGATGCTATTGTTCAGGTTATTTGTTCAGGTGATTGTAATTGTTTTGTTGTTTTATTGTTTTATTTTGTTTGATTTCTTTTTCTTTCTCATGTTGTTGTGTTGCTGCTACTGATTATGCTGTTGTTGCTGCTGTTGTTGCTGCTGCTGCTTCTGCTGCTGCCTTTGTGGTTGCTGTTGTTCAGGTTCTTTGTTCAATTCGTTGTTGTTGTTTTTCAGGTTGTTGCTGCTGCTGCTGCTTTTGTTCAGGTCATTGTTGTTGTTTTTCATGTTGCTGTTGCTCAAGTTCTTTGTTCAGGTCATTGTTGTTGTTTTTAGGTTCTGGTTGCTACTAATGATGTTGATGATAATTATGCTGTTGTTGCTTTTGTTCATGTCTGTATTGTTGTTGTTCACATCATTGTTGTTGTTGTTGTTGCCATTGTTGTAGTTTTGTTGTTGTTGTTTTGTTGCTGCTGTTGCTATTGTTCAGGTTCATTGTTCAGCTGTTTGTTGTTGTTTTTCAGGTTGTTGTTGCTGTTGTTGATTATGATGTTGTTGTTTTTGGTGCTTCTGCTGCTGTTGATTTTGCTGTTGCTGTTGTTCAGGTTGTGGTTGTTGCTGCTGCTTATACTGATGATGATGATGATGATTATGCTGTTGTTGTGTTTTTTTTGCTGCTGCTGCTGTTGTTGTTGTTTCAGTTGCTGTTGTTCGGGGTCTTTGTACGGGTAGTTGTTGTTGTTGTTGTTTTCCAGGCTGCTGTTGTTGTTGCTGCTGCTATTGTTCAGGTTTGTTCAGGTCTTTGTTGTTTTTCAGGTTGTTGTTGCTGTTGCTGCTGTTGTTGTTGCTGTTGTTCAGGTTCTTTGTTCAGGTCATTGTTGTTCAGGATGTTGTTGTTGCTGCTGCTGCTACTGATGATGATGATGTTCAGGTTATTTGTTCAGGTGATTGTTATGGTTTTATTTTTGTTTTATTGTTTTATTTTGTTTGATTTCTTTTTCTTTTTCAGGTTGTTGTGTTGCTACTGCTGTTATTGCTACTAATTATGCTGCTGTTGATGCTTCTGATGTTGTTGTTGTTGTTGCTGTTGCTGTTGCTATTTTTCAGGTTCTTTGTTCAGGATATTGGTGTTGTTAGTCTCAAGGTTGTAGTTGTTGCTGCTGCTGCTACTGATGATGATGATGATTATGCTGTTGTTGTTGTGTGTTTTTTGCTGTTGCTGCTGTTCAGGTTATTTGTTCTGGTCATTGTTGTTGTTGTTGTTTTAAGGTTGCTGCTGCTGCAGCTGCTGTTGCTGTTGTTGTTGCTGCTGCTGCTGTTCAGTTTATTTGTTCAGGTTGTTGTTGTTGCTGCTGCTGCTACTGATGATGATGATGATTATGCTGTTGTTGTGGGTTTTTTTTGCTGCTGCTGCTGCTGCTGTTGCTGCTGTTGTTGTTGCAGTTGCTGTAGTTCAGGGTCTTTGTACGGGTAGTTGTTGTTGCTGTTGTTTTCCAGGTTGCTGCATTTGTTGTTGTTGATGCTGCTGCTGCTATTGTTCAGGTTTGTTCAGGTCTTTGCTGTTTTTCAGGTTGTTGTTGCTGTTGCTGCTGTTGTTGTTGCTGTTGCTGTTGTTCAGGTTCTTTGTTCAGGTCATTGTTGTTGTTGTTTTTCAGGATGTTGTTGTTGGTGCTGCTGCTAATGATGATGATGATGATGATGATGATGTTCAGGTTATTTGTTCAGTTGATTGTTATTGTTTCATTGTTGTTTTATTGTTTTATTTTGTTTGATTTCTTTTGCTTTTTCAGGTTGTTGTGTTGCTGCTGCTGTTGTTGTTACTGTTTCTGTTGTTCAAGTTTGTTTAGGTCATTGTTCTTGTTTCTCAGGTTGTTGATGTTTTAAGGTTGCTGCTGCTACTGTTGCAGTTGTTGTTGCTGCTGCTGCTGTTCAGGTTGTTTGTTCAGGTCATTGTTGTTGTTTTCAGGTTGTTGTTGCTGCTACTGATGATGATGATGATGATTATGCTGTTGTTGTTGTAGTTCATGTCTGTATTGTTGTTGTTGTTGTTCATATCATTGTTGTTGTTTTTCAGGATGTTGCTGCTGCTGCTGCTGATGATGATGATGATGATTATGCTGTTGTTGTTGTAGTTCATGTCTGTATTGTTGTTTTTCATATCATTGTTGTTGTTGTCGATGTTTTGTTGTTGTTGTTTTGTTGCAGCTGCTGTTTCTATAGTTCAGGTTCTTTGTTCAGGTCTTTGTTGTTTTTCAGGTAGTTGTTGCTGTTGCTGTTGTTCAGGTTCTTTGTTCAGGTCATTGTTGTTGTTGTTTTTCAGGATGTTGCTGCTGCTGCTGATGATGATGCTATTGTTCAGGTTATTTGTTCAGGTGATTGTAATTGTTTTGTTGTTGTTTTATTGTTTTATTTTGTTCGATTTCTTTTTCTTTCTCATGTTGTTGTGTTGCTGCTGCTGTTATTGCTACTGATTATGCTGTTGTTGTTGCTGCTGCTTCTGCTGCTGCCTCTGTGGTTGCTGTTGTTCAGGTTCTTTGTTCAATTCGTTGTTGTTGTTTTTCAGGTTGTTGCTGCTGCTGCTGCTGTTTTTGTTCAGGTCATTGTTGTTCTTGTTTTTCATGTTGCTGTTGCTCAGGTTCTTTGTTCAGGTCATTGTTGTTGTTTTTAGGTTGTTGTTGCTACTAATGATGATGATGATAATTATGCTGTTGTTGCTTTTGTTCATGTCTGTATTGTTGTTGTTCACATCATTGTTGTTGCCATTGTTGTAGTTTTGTTGTTGTTGTTTTGTTGCTGCTGTTGCTATTGTTCAGGTTCATTGTTCAGATGTTTGTTATTGTTTTTAAGGTTGTTGTTGCTGTTGTTGATTATGATGTTGTTGTTTTTGGTGCTTCTGCTGCTGTTGTTTTTGCTGTTGCTGCTTTTCAGGTTATTTTTTCTGGTCATTGTTGTTGTTGTTGTTTTAAGGTTGCTGCTGCTGCAGCTGCTGTTGCTGTTGTTGTTGCTGCTGCTGCTGTTCAGGTTATTTGTTCAGGTTGTTGTTGTTGCTGCTGCTGCTACTGATGATGATGATGATTATGCTGTTGTTGTTGGTTTTATTTGCTGCTGCTGCTGCTGTTGTTGTTGCAGTTGCTGTAGTTCAGGGTCTTTGTACGGGTAGTAGTTGTTGCTGTTGTTTTCCAGGTTGCTGCATTTGTTGTTGTTGCTGCTGCTGCTGCTATTGTTCAGGTCTTTGTTGTTTTTCAGGTTGTTGTTGCTGTTGCTGCTGTTGTTGTTGCTGTTGCTGGTGTTCAGGTTCTTTGTTCAGGTCATTGTTGTTGTTGTTTTTAGGATGTTGTTGTTGCTACTGATGATGATGATGATGATGATGATGATGATGGTGTATTGTTCTGGTTATTTGTTCAGGTGATTGTTATTGTTTTGTTGTTGTTTTATTGTTTTATTTTGTTTGATTTCTTTTTCTTTTTCAGGTTGTTGTGTTGCTACTGCTGTTGATGCTGCTGATGTTGTTTTTGTTGTTGCTGCTGCTGTTGCTGTTGCTATTGTTCAGGTTCTTTGTTCAGGATATTGGTGTTGTTAGTTTTAAGGTGGTTGTTGTTGCTGCTGCTGCTACTGATGATGATGATGATTATGCTGTTGTTGTTGTGTGTTTTTTGCTGCTGCTGCTGCTGTTGTTGTTGCAGTTGCTGTTGTTTAGGTTCTTTGTTCAGGTCATTGTTGTTGTTGTTTTTCAGGATGTTGTTGTTGCTACTGATGATGATGATGATGATGATGTATTGTTCAGGTTATTTGTTCAGGTGTTTGTTATTGTTTTGTTGTTGTTTTATTTTGTTTGATTTCTTTTTCTTTTTCAGGTTGTTGTGTTGCTGCTGCTGTTGTTGTTACTGTTTCTGTTGTTCAAGTTTGTTTAGGTCATTGTTGTTGTTTCTCAGGTTGTTGTTGTTTTAAGGTTGCTACTGCTACTGTTGCTGTTGTTGTTGCTGCTGCTGCTGTTCAGGTTATTTGTTCAGGTCATTGTTGTTGTTTTCAGGTTGTTGTTGCTGCTACTGATGATGATGATGATAATGATTATGCTGTTGTTGTTGTAGTTCATGTCTGTATTGTTGTTGTTGTTTTTCATATCATTGTTGTTGTTGTCGATGTTTTGTTGTTGTTGTTTTGTTGCTGCTGCTGTTGCTATTGTTCAGGTTCTTTGTTCAGGTCTTTGTTGTTTTTCAGGTAGTTGTTGCTGCTGTTGTTGTTGCTGTTGCTGTTGTTCAGGTTCTTTGTTCAGGTCATTGTTGTTGTTGTTTTTCAGGATGTTGCTGCTGCTGCTGCTGATGATGATGATGCTATTGTTCAGGTTATTTGTTCAGGTGATTGTAATTGTTTTGTTGTTTTATTGTTTTATTTTGTTTGATTTCTTTTTCTTTCTCATGTTGTTGTGTTGCTGCTACTGATTATGCTGTTGTTGCTGCTGTTGTTGCTGCTGCTGCTTCTGCTGCTGCCTTTGTGGTTGCTGTTGTTCAGGTTCTTTGTTCAATTCGTTGTTGTTGTTTTTCAGGTTGTTGCTGCTGCTGCTGCTTTTGTTCAGGTCATTGTTGTTGTTTTTCATGTTGCTGTTGCTCAAGTTCTTTGTTCAGGTCATTGTTGTTGTTTTTAGGTTCTGGTTGCTACTAATGATGTTGATGATAATTATGCTGTTGTTGCTTTTGTTCATGTCTGTATTGTTGTTGTTCACATCATTGTTGTTGTTGTTGTTGCCATTGTTGTAGTTTTGTTGTTGTTGTTTTGTTGCTGCTGTTGCTATTGTTCAGGTTCATTGTTCAGCTGTTTGTTGTTGTTTTTCAGGTTGTTGTTGCTGTTGTTGATTATGATGTTGTTGTTTTTGGTGCTTCTGCTGCTGTTGATTTTGCTGTTGCTGTTGTTCAGGTTGTGGTTGTTGCTGCTGCTTATACTGATGATGATGATGATGATTATGCTGTTGTTGTGTTTTTTTTGCTGCTGCTGCTGTTGTTGTTGTTTCAGTTGCTGTTGTTCGGGGTCTTTGTACGGGTAGTTGTTGTTGTTGTTGTTTTCCAGGCTGCTGTTGTTGTTGCTGCTGCTATTGTTCAGGTTTGTTCAGGTCTTTGTTGTTTTTCAGGTTGTTGTTGCTGTTGCTGCTGTTGTTGTTGCTGTTGTTCAGGTTCTTTGTTCAGGTCATTGTTGTTCAGGATGTTGTTGTTGCTGCTGCTGCTACTGATGATGATGATGTTCAGGTTATTTGTTCAGGTGATTGTTATGGTTTTATTTTTGTTTTATTGTTTCATTTTGTTTGATATCTTTTTTTTTTCAGGTTGTTGTGTTGCTACTGCTGTTATTGCTACTAATTATGCTGCTGTTGATGCTTCTGATGTTGTTGTTGTTGTTGCTGTTGCTGTTGCTATTTTTCAGGTTCTTTGTTCAGGATATTGGTGTTGTTAGTCTCAAGGTTGTAGTTGTTGCTGCTGCTGCTACTGATGATGATGATGATTATGCTGTTGTTGTTGTGTGTTTTTTGCTGTTGCTGCTGTTCAGGTTATTTGTTCTGGTCATTGTTGTTGTTGTTGTTTTAAGGTTGCTGCTGCTGCAGCTGCTGTTGCTGTTGTTGTTGCTGCTGCTGCTGTTCAGTTTATTTGTTCAGGTTGTTGTTGTTGCTGCTGCTGCTACTGATGATGATGATGATTATGCTGTTGTGGGTTTTTGCTGCTGCTGTTGTTGTTCATGTTGCTGCTGCTACTGATGATGATAATGATAATGATTATTGTAGTTCAGGGTCTTTGTACGGGTAGTTGTTGTTGCTGTTGTTTTCCAGGTTGCTGCATTTGTTGTTGTTGATGCTGCTGCTGCTATTGTTCAGGTTTGTTCAGGTCTTTGCTGTTTTTCAGGTTGTTGTTGCTGTTGCTGCTGTTGTTGTTGCTGTTGCTGTTGTTCAGGTTCTTTGTTCAGGTCATTGTTGTTGTTGTTTTTCAGGATGTTGTTGTTGGTGCTGCTGCTAATGATGATGATGATGATGATGATGATGTTCAGGTTATTTGTTCAGTTGATTGTTATTGTTTCATTGTTGTTTTATTGTTTTATTTTGTTTGATTTCTTTTGCTTTTTCAGGTTGTTGTGTTGCTGCTGCTGTTGTTGTTACTGTTTCTGTTGTTCAAGTTTGTTTAGGTCATTGTTCTTGTTTCTCAGGTTGTTGATGTTTTAAGGTTGCTGCTGCTACTGTTGCAGTTGTTGTTGCTGCTGCTGCTGTTCAGGTTGTTTGTTCAGGTCATTGTTGTTGTTTTCAGGTTGTTGTTGCTGCTACTGATGATGATGATGATGATTATGCTGTTGTTGTTGTAGTTCATGTCTGTATTGTTGTTGTTGTTGTTCATATCATTGTTGTTGTTTTTCAGGATGTTGCTGCTGCTGCTGCTGATGATGATGATGATTATTATGCTGTTGTTGTTGTAGTTCATGTCTGTATTGTTGTTTTTCATATCATTGTTGTTGTTGTCGATGTTTTGTTGTTGTTGTTTTGTTGCAGCTGCTGTTTCTATAGTTCAGGTTCTTTGTTCAGGTCTTTGTTGTTTTTCAGGTAGTTGTTGCTGTTGCTGTTGTTCAGGTTCTTTGTTCAGGTCATTGTTGTTGTTGTTTTTCAGGATGTTGCTGCTGCTGCTGATGATGATGCTATTGTTCAGGTTATTTGTTCAGGTGATTGTAATTGTTTTGTTGTTGTTTTATTGTTTTATTTTGTTCGATTTCTTTTTCTTTCTCATGTTGTTGTGTTGCTGCTGCTGTTATTGCTACTGATTATGCTGTTGTTGCTGCTGTTGTTGTTGCTGCTGCTTCTGCTGCTGCCTTTGTGGTTGCTGTTGTTCAGGTTCTTTGTTCAATTCGTTGTTGTTGTTTTTCAGGTTGTTGCTGCTGCTGCTGCTGTTTTTGTTCAGGTCATTGTTGTTCTTGTTTTTCATGTTGCTGTTGCTCAGGTTCTTTGTTCAGGTCATTGTTGTTGTTTTTAGGTTGTTGTTGCTACTAATGATGATGATGATAATTATGCTGTTGTTGCTTTTGTTCATGTCTGTATTGTTGTTGTTCACATCATTGTTGTTGCCATTGTTGTAGTTTTGTTGTTGTTGTTTTGTTGCTGCTGTTGCTATTGTTCAGGTTCATTGTTCAGATGTTTGTTATTGTTTTTAAGGTTGTTGTTGCTGTTGTTGATTATGATGTTGTTGTTTTTGGTGCTTCTGCTGCTGTTGTTTTTGCTGTTGCTGCTTTTCAGGTTATTTTTTCTGGTCATTGTTGTTGTTGTTGTTTTAAGGTTGCTGCTGCTGCAGCTGCTGTTGCTGTTGTTGTTGCTGCTGCTGCTGTTCAGGTTATTTGTTCAGGTTGTTGTTGTTGCTGCTGCTGCTACTGATGATGATGATGATTATGCTGTTGTTGTTGGTTTTATTTGCTGCTGCTGCTGCTGTTGTTGTTGCAGTTGCTGTAGTTCAGGGTCTTTGTACGGGTAGTAGTTGTTGCTGTTGTTTTCCAGGTTGCTGCATTTGTTGTTGTTGCTGCTGCTGCTGCTATTGTTCAGGTCTTTGTTGTTTTTCAGGTTGTTGTTGCTGTTGCTGCTGTTGTTGTTGCTGTTGCTGGTGTTCAGGTTCTTTGTTCAGGTCATTGTTGTTGTTGTTTTTAGGATGTTGTTGTTGCTACTGATGATGATGATGATGATGATGATGATGATGATGATGATGGTGTATTGTTCTGGTTATTTGTTCAGGTGATTGTTATTGTTTTGTTGTTGTTTTATTGTTTTATTTTGTTTGATTTCTTTTTCTTTTTCAGGTTGTTGTGTTGCTGCTGCTGTTGTTGTTACTGTTTCTGTTGTTCAAGTTTGTTTAGGTCATTGTTCTTGTTTCTCAGGTTGTTGTTGTTTTAAGGTTGCTGCTGCTACTGTTGCTGTTGTTGTTGCTGCTGCTGTTCAGGTTATTTGTTCAGGTCATTGTTGTTGTTTTCAGGTTGTTGTTGCTGCTACTGATGATGATGATGATGATTATTATGCTGTTGTTGTTGTAGTTCATGTCTGTATTGTTGTTGTTGTTCATATCATTGTTGTTGTTGCCGATGTTTTGTTGTTGTTGTTTTGTTGCTGCTGCTGTTGCTATTGTTCAGGTTCTTTGTTCAGGTCTTATTTGTTTTTCCGGTAGTTATTGCTGTTGCTGCTGTTGTTGTTGCTGTTGCTGTTGTTCAGGTTCTTTGTTCAGTTCATTGTTGTTGTTGTTTTTCAGGATGTTGCTGCTGCTGCTGCTGCTGCTGCTGCTGCGATGCTGATGCTATTGTTCAGGTTTATGTTCAGGTGATTGTTATTGTTATGTTGTTTTTTTATTGTTTTATTTTGTTTGATTTCTTTTTCTTTTTCATGTTGTTGTGTTGCTGCTGCTGTTATTGATACTGATTATGCTGTTGTTGCTGCTGTTGTTGTTGCTTCTGCTGCTGCCTTTGTGGTAACTGTTGTTCAGGTTCTTTGTTCAATTCGTTGTTGTTGTTTTTCAGGTTGTTGCTGCTGCTGCTGCTGTTTTTGTTCAGGTCATTGTTGTTGTTGTTTTTCATGTTGCTGTTGCTCAGGTTCTTTGTTGAGGTCATTGTTGTTGTTTTTAGGTTGTTGTTGCTACTAATGATGATGATGATAATTATGCTGTTGTTGCTTTTGTTCATGTCTGTATTGCTGTTGTTCACATCATTGTTGTTGCCATTGTTGTAATTTTGTTGTTGTTGTTTTGTTGCTGCTGTTGCTATTGTTCAGGTTCATTGTTCAGCTGTTTGTTGTAGTTTTTCAGGTTGTTGTTGCTGTTGTTGATTATGATGTTGTTGTTTTTGGTGCTTCTGCTGCTGTTGTTTTTGCTGTTGCTGTAGTTCAGCTTATTTGTTCTGGTCATTGTTGTTGTTGTTGTTTTAAGGTTGCAGCTGCTGTTGCTGTTGTTGTTGCTGCTGCTGCTGTTCAGGTTATTTGTTCAGGTTGTTGTTGTTGCTGCTGCTGCTACTGATGATGATGATGATGATGATTATGCTGTTGTTGTGTTTTTTTCGCTGCTGTTGTTGTTGCAGTTGCTGTTGTTCAGGGTCTTTGTACGGGTAGTTGTTGTTGTTGTTGTTTTCCAGGCTGCTGTTGTTGTTGTTGCTGCTGCTATTGTTTAGGTTTGTTCAGGTCTTTGTTGTTTTTCAGGTTGTTGTTGCTGTTGCTGCTGTTGTTGTTGCTGTTGTTCAGGTTCTTTGTTCAGGTCATTGTTGCTGTTGTGTTTCAGGATGTTGTTGTTGCTGCTGCTGCTACTGATGATGATGATGATGACGATGATGATGATAATGATGATCAGGTTATTTGTTCAGGTGATTGTTATTGTTTTATTGTTTCATTGTGTTTGATTTCTTTTTCTTTTTCAGGTTGTTGTGTTGCTACTGCTGTTATTGCTACTGATTATGCTGCTGTTGATACTGCGGATGTTGTTGTTGTTGTTGCTGTTGCTGTTGCTGTTTCTATTGTTCAGGTTCTTTGTTCAGGATATTGGTGTTGTTAGTTTTAAGGTTGTTGTTGTTGCTGCTGCTGCTACCGATGATGATGATGATTATGCTGTTATTGTTGTGTGTTTTTTGCTGCTGCTGCTGCTGTTGTTGCTGCTTCTGCTGCTGTTCATGTTATTTGTTCTGGTCATTGTTGTTGTTTTAAGGTTGTTGTTGCTGCTACTGATGATGATGATGATGATTATGCTGTTGTTGTTGTAGTTCATGTCTGTATTGTGGTTGTTGTTGTTCATATCATTGTTGTTGTTTTTCAGGATGTTGCTGCTGCTGCTGCTGCTGCTGCTGCTGCTGCTGCTGCTGCTGCTGCTGATGATGATGATGCTATTGTTCAAGTTATTTGTTCAGGTCATTGTTGTTGTTTTCAGGTTGTTGTTGCTGCTACTGATGATGATGATGATGATTATGTTGTTGTAGTTCATGTCTGTATTGTTGTTGTTGTTCATATCATTGTTGTTGTTGCCGATGTTTTGTTTTTGTTGTTTTGTTGCTGCTGCTGCTGCTGCTGCTGCTGCTGCTGCTGATGATGATGATGATGATGATGATGATGATGATGATGATGATGATGATGATGATGATGATGATGATGATGATGATGATGATGATGATGATGATGATGCTATTGTTCAGGTTCTTTGTTCAGTTCTTTGTTGTTTTTCAGGTAGTTGTTGCTGTTGCTGCTGTTGTTGTTGCTGTTGCTGTTGTTCAGGTTCTTTGTTCATGTCATTGTTGTTGTTGTTTTTCAGGATGTTGCTGCTGCTGCTGCTGCTGCTGCTGATGATGATGATGATGCTTTTGTTCAGGTTTATGTTCAGGTGATTGTTATTGTTATTAGCTCTACTGATCAGAGATCAGCAGAGCTTATGCCGTGGTGCGGAGTCCGTCGTCCGTCCGTCCGTCTGTCCGTCTGTCCGTCTGTCCGTCTGTCCGTCTGTCTGTCCGTAAACTTTTATTTGTAGCGACTTCACAGCTGAAACTACTGGATGGATATTCATGAAACTTTACAGAAATGTTGCCCATAAAGTCTAGTTGATCCTAGCAAAAATTCATGTTGATGTGAAATCCAAGATGGCCGCCAAAGCTAAAAATAGAGTTTTAAAATACAAGTTTGTAGCGACTTCTTCTTGAAAACTATAAGTGATATTGATATGGGACTTTTTCTAAAATGATCAGCATGACATGATGTTGATCCTAGTCAAAAATCGTTTTGATTCAACTTTAAACATGGCTGCCAGCGGCCATCTTTGTTTACATTGAGTTATATAGTAAAAACTTGTAGCGACTTCACAGCTGAAACTACTGGATGGATATTCATGAAACTTTACAGAAATGTTGCCCATAAAGTCTAGTTGATCCTAGCAAAAATTCATGTTGATGTGAAATCCAAGATGGCCGCCAAAGCTAAAAATAGAGTTTTAAAATACAAGTTTGTAGCGACTTCTTCTTGAAAACTATAAGTGATATTGATATGGGACTTTTTCTAAAATGATCAGCATGACATGATGTTGATCCTAGTCAAAAATCGTTTTGATTCAACGTTAAACATGGCTGCCAGCGGCCATCTTTGTTTACATAGAGTTATATAGTAAAAACTTGTAGCGACTTCACAGCTGAAACTACTGGATGGATATTCATGAAACTTTACAGAAATGTTGCCCATAAAGTCTAGTTGATCCTAGCAAAAATTCATGTTGATGTGAAATCCAAGATGGCCGCCAAAGCTAAAAATAGAGTTTTAAAATACAAGTTTGTAGCGACTTCTTCTTGAAAACTATAAGTGATATTGATATGGGACTTTTTCTAAAATGATCAGCATGACATGATGTTGATCCTAGTCAAAAATCGTTTTGATTCAACGTTAAACATGGCTGCCAGCGGCCATCTTTGTTTACATAGAGTTATATAGTAAAAACTTGTAGCGACTACTTCTCTGAAACTACTTGGCGGATTGTCATGAAACTTTACAGGAATGTTGCTCTTGATGTCTGATTGATCCTAGAAAAATTTCAGGTCGGCCGGAAATTCAAGATGGCCGTCACAGCTAAAAATAGATTTTTAAAAAATAAGTTTGTAGCGACTACTTCTTGAAAACTATAAGTGATATTGATATGGGACTTTTTCTAAAATGATCAGCATTACATGATGTTGATCCTAGTCAAAAATCGTTTTGATTCAACGTTAAACATGGCTGCCAGCGGCCATCTTTGTTTACATAGAGTTATATAGTAAAAACTTGTAGCGACTAGTCCTCTGAAACTACTTGGCGGATTGTCATGAAACTTTACAGGAATGTTGCTCTTGATGTCTAATTGATCCTATCAAAATTTCAGGTCGGCCGGAAATTCAAGATGGCCGTCACAGCTAAAAATAGATTTTTAAAAAATAAGTTTGTAGCGACTACTTCTTGAAAACTATAAGTGATATTGATATGGGACTTTTTCTAAAATGATCAGCATGACATGATGTAGATCCTTGTGGAAAATTATTTTGATTCGACGTTAAACATGGCTGCCAGTGGCCATCTTTGGTTACATAGAGTTATATAGTAAAAACTTGTAGCGACTACTCCTCTGAAACTACTTGACGGATTGTCATGAAACTTTACAGGAATGTTGCTCTTGATGTCTGATTGATCCTAGAAAAATTTCAGGTCGGCCGGAAATTCAAGATGGCCGCCACAGCTAAAAATAGATTTAAAATAAATAAGTTTGTAGCGACTACTTCTTCAAAACAATAAGAGATATTGATATGGGACTTTTTCTAAAATGATCAGTATGACATGATGTTGGTCCTTGTCGAAAATCGTTTTGATTTGACCTTAAACATGGCTGCTTTGTTTACATAGAGTTATATAATGAAAACTTGTAGCGACTACTTCTTTGAAACTACCTGACGGATTTTCATGAAACTTCACAGGAATGTTGCTCTTAATGTCTTATTGATCTTAGCAAAATTTCAGGTCGGCCGGAAATTCAAGATGGCCGCAACGGTTAAAAATAGATTTTCAAAAAACAAGTCTGTAGCGACTACTTCCTGAAATCAAAATCAATCAGTAGAGCTTCAAGGTCATTGACCTCTTGTATTGTTTTTTTATTGTTTTATTTTGTTTGATTTCTTTTTCTTTTTCATGTTGTTGTGTTGCTGCTGCTGTTATTGCTACTGATTATGCTGTTGTTGCTGCTGTTGTTGTTGCTTCTGCTGCTGCCTTTGTGGTTGCTGTTGTTCAGGTTCTTCGTTCAATTCGTTGTTGTTTTTCAGGTTGTTGCTGCTGCTGCTGCTGCTGTTTTTGTTCAGGTCATTGTTGTTGTTGTTTTTCATGTTGCTGTTGCTTAGGTTCTTTGTTGAGGTCATTGTTGTTGTTTTTAGGTTGTTGTTGCTACTAATGATGATGATGATAATTATGCTGTTGTTGCTTTTGTTCATGTCTGTATTATTGATGTTCACATCATTGTTGTTGTTGTTGTTGTTGTTGTTGCCATTGTTGTAGTTTTGTTGTTGTTGTTTTGTTGCTGCTGTTGCTATTTTTCAGGTTCATTGTTCAGCTGTTTGTTGTTGTTTATCAGGTTGTTGCTGTTGTTGATTATGATGTTGTTGTTTTTGGTGCTTCTGCTGCTGTTGTTTTTGCTGTTGCTGCTGTTCAGGTTATTTGTTCTGGTCATTGTTTTTTTTTGTTTTAAGGTTGCTGCTGCTGCAGCTACTGTTGCTGTTGTTGTTGCTGTTGTTGTTGCTGCTGCTGCTGTTCAGGTTATTTGTTCAGGTTGTTGTTGTTGCTGCTGCTGCTACTGATGATGATGATGATGGTGATTATGCTGTTGTTGTGTTTTTTTTGCTGCTGTTGTTGTTGTTGCAGTTGCTGTTGTTCAGGGTCTTTGTAAGGGTAGTTGTTGTTGTTGTTGTTTTCCAGGCTGCTGTTGTTGTTGTTGCTGCTGCTATTGTTCAGGTTTGTTCAGGTCTTTGTTGTTTTTCAGGTTGTTGTTGCTGTTGTTGTTGCTGTTGTTCAGGTTCTTTGTTCAGGTCATTGTTGCTGTTGTTTTTCAGGATGTTGTTGTTGCTGCTGCTGCTACTGATTATGATGATGATGATGATGTTGATGATCAGGTTATTTGTTCAGGAGATTGTTATTGTTTTATTGTTTCATTTTGTTTGATTTCTTTTTCTTTTTCAGGTTGTTGTGTTGCTACTGCTGTTATTGCTACTGATTATGCTGCTGTTGATACTGTTGATGTTGTTGTTGTTGCTGCTGCTGTTGCTATTGTTCAGGTTCTTTGTTCAGGATATTGGTGTTGTTAGTTTTAAGGTTGTTGCTGCTGCTGCTACTGATGATGATGAAGATTATGCTGTTGTTGTTGTGTGTTTTTTGCTGCTGCTGTTGTTGCTGCTGCTGCTGCTGTTCAGGTTATTTGTTCTGGTCATTGTTGTTGTTGTTGTTTTAAGGTTGCTGCTGCTGCAGCTGCTGTTGCTGTTGTTGTTGCTGCTGCTGCTGTTCAGGTTATTTGTTCAGGTTGTTGATGCTGCTGCTGCTACTGATGATGATTATGCTGTTGTTGTGTGTTTTTTTGCTGCTGCTGCTGCTGCTGCTGCTGCTGCTGCTGCTGTTGCAGTTGCTGTGGTTCAGGGTCTATGTACGGGTAGTTGTTGTTGCTGTTGTTTTCCAGGTTGCTGCTGTTGTTGTTGTTGCTGCTGCTGCTGCTGCTTTTGTTCAGGTTTGTTCAGGTCTTTGTTGTTTTTCAGGTTGTTGTTGCTGTTGCTGCTGTTGTTGTTGCTGTTGCTGTTGTTGAGGTTCTTTGTTCAGGTCATTGTTGTTGTTGTTTTTCAGGATGTTGTTACTGATGATGATGATGATGATGATGTATTGTTCTGGTTATTTGTTTAGGTGATTGTTATTGTTTTGTTGTTTTATTGTTTGATTTTGTTTGATTTCTTTTTCTTTTTCATGTTGTTGTGTTGCTGCTGCTGTTATTGCTACTGATTATGCTGTTGTTGCTGCTGTTGTTGTTTCTGCTGCTTCTACTACTGCCTTTGTGGTTGCTGTTGTTCAGGTTCTTTGTTCAATTCGTTGTTGTTGTTTTTCAGGTTGTTGCTGCTGCTGCTGCTGTTTTTGTTCAGGTCATTGTTGTTGTTGTTTTTGATGTTGCTGTTGCTCAGGTTCTTTGTTGAGGTCATTGTTGTTGTTTTTAGGTTGTTGTTGCTACTAATGATGATGATGATAATTATGCTGTTGTTGCTTTTGTTCATGTCTGTATTGTTGTTGTTCACATCATTGTTGTTGTTGTTGTTGCCATTGTTGTAGTTTTGTTGTTGTTGTTTTGTTGCTGCTGTTGCTATTGTTCAGGTTCATTGTTCAGCTGTTTGTTGTTGTTTTTCAGGTTGTTGTTGCTATTGTTGATTATGATGTTGTTGTTTTTGGTGCTTCTGCTGCTGTTGTTTTTGCTGTTGCTGCTGTTCAGGTTATTTGTTCTGGTCATTGTTGTTGTTGTTGTTTAAAGGTTGCTGCTGCTGCAGGTGCTGTTGCTGTTGTTGCTGCTGCTGCTGTTCAGGTTATTTGTTCAGGTTGTTGTTGTTGCTGCTGCTGCTACTGATGATGATGATGATTATGCTGTTGTTGTGTTGTTTTTTTGCTGCTGCTGCTGCTGCTGCTGTTGTTGTTGCAGTAACTGTAGTTCAGGGTCTTTGTACGGGTAGTTGTTGTTGCTGTTGTTTTCCAGGTTGCTGCATTGTTGTTGTTGCTGCTGCTGCTGCTATTGTTCAGGTTTGTTCAGGTCTTTGTTGCTTTTCAGGTTGCTGTTGCTGCTGTTGTTGCTGATGATGATGATGATGATGATGATGATGATGATGATGATGATGATGATGTATTGTTCTGGTTATTTGTTCAGGTGATTGTTATTGTTTTGTTGTTGTTTTATTGTTTTATTTTGTTTGATTTCTTTTTCTTTTTCAGGTTGTCGTGTTGCTGCTGCTGTTGTTGTTACTGTTTCTGTTGTTCAAGTTTGTTTAGGTCATTGTTCTTGTTTCTCAGGTTGTTGTTGTTTTAAAGTTGCTGCTGCTACTGTTGCTGTTGTTGTTGCTGCTGCTGCTGTTCAGGTTATTTGTTCAGGTCATTGTTGTTGTTTTCAGGTTGTTGTTGTTGCTGCTGCTGCTACTGATGATGATGATGATTATGCTGTTGTTGTGGGGTTTTTTTGCTGATGCTGCTGCTGCTGTTGTTGTTGCAGTTGCTGTAGTTCAGGGTCTTTGTACGGGTAGTTGTTGTTGCTGTTGTTTTCCAGGTTGCTGCATTTGTTGTTGTTGCTGCTGCTGCTGCTATTGTTCAGGTTTGTTCAGGTCTTTGTTGTTTTTCAGGTTGTTGTTGCTGTTGCTGCTGTTGTTGTTGCTGTTGCTGTTGTTCAGGTTCTTTGTTCAGGTCATTGTTGTTGTTGTTTTTCAGGATGTTGTTGTTGGTTCTGCTGCTACTGATGATGATGATGATGATGATGATGATGATGATGTTCAGGTTATTTGTTCAGGTGATTGTTATTGTTTTATTGTTGTTTTATTGTTGTTTTATTGTTTTATTTTGTTTGATTTCTTTTTCTTTTTCAGGTTGTTGTGTTGCTACTGCTGTTATTGCTACTGATTATGCTGCTGTTGATGCTGCTGATGTTGTTGTTGTTGTTGCTGCTGCTGTTGCTGTTGCTATTGTTCGGGTTTTTGTTCAGGATATTGGTGTTGTTAGTTTTAAGGTTGTTGTTGTTGCTGCTGCTGCTGCTGATGATGATGATGATTATGCTGTTGTACTTGTGTGTTTTTTGCTGCTGCTGCTGCTGCTGCTGTTGTTGTTGCAGTTGCTGTTGTTCAGGTTATTTGTTCAGGTTATTGTTATTGTTTTGTTGTTTTATTTTGTTTGATTTCTTTTTCTTTTTCAGGTTGTTGTGTTGCTGCTGCTGTTGTTGTTACTGTTTCTGTTGTTCAAGTTTGTTTAGGTCATTGTTGTTGTTTCTCAGGTTGTTGTTGTTTTAAGGTTGCTACTGCTACTGTTGCTGTTGTTGTTGCTGCTGCTGCTGTTCAGGTTATTTGTTCAGGTCATTGTTGTTGTTTTCAGGTTGTTGTTGCTGCTACTGATGATGATGATGATGATTATGCTGTTGTTGTTGTAGTTCATGTCTGTATTGTTGTTGTTGTTTTTCATATCATTGTTGTTATTGCCGATGTTTTGTTGTTGTTGTTTTGTTGCTGCTGCTGTTGCTATTGTTCAGGTTCTTTGTTCAGGTCTTTGTTGTTTTTCAGGTAGTTGTTGCTGCTGTTGTTGTTGCTGTTGCTGTTGTTCAGGTTCTTTGTTCAGGTCATTGTTGTTGTTGTTTTTCAGGATGTTGCTGCTGCTGCTGCTGCTGCTGCTGCTGATGATGATGATGATGATGATGATGATGATGATGATGATGCTATTGTTCAGGTTATTTGTTCAGGTGATTGTAATTGTTTTGTTGTTGTTTTATTGTTTTATTTTGTTTGATTTCATTTTCTTTCTCATGTTGTTGTGTTGCTGCTGCTGTTATTGCTACTGATTATGCTGTTGTTGTTGCTGCTGCTTCTGCTGCTGCCTTTGTGGTTGCTGTTGTTCAGGTTCTTTGTTACATTCGTTGTTGTTGTTTTTCAGGTTGTTGCTGCTGCTGCTGCTGCTGTTTTTGTTCAGGTCATTGTTGTTGTTGTTTTTCATGTTGCTGTTGCTCAGGTTCTTTGTTCAGGTCATTGTTGATGTTTTTAGGTTGTTGTTGCTACAAATGATGATGATGATAATTATGCTGTTGTTGCTTTTGTTCATGTCTGTATTGTTGTTGTTCACATCATTGTTGTTGTTGTTGTTGCCATTGTTGTAGTTTTGTTGTTGTTTTGTTGCTGCTGTTGCTATTGTTCAGGTTCATTGTTCAGCTGTTTGTTGTTGTTTTTCAGTTGTTGCTGTTGTTATGATGTTGTTGTTTTTGGTGTTTCTGCTGCTGTTGTTTTTGCTGTTGCTGCTGTTCAGGTTATTTGTTCTGGTCATTGTTGTTGTTGTTGTTTTAAGGTTGCTGCTGCTGCAGCTGCTGCTGCTGTTGTTGTTGCTGCTGCTGCTGTTCAGGTTATTTGTTCAGGTTGTTGTTGTTGCTGCTGCTGCTACTGATGATGATGATGATTATGCTGTTGTTGTTGCAGTTGCTGTAGTTCAGGGTCTTTGTACGGGTAGTTGTTGTTGCTGCTGTTTTCCAGGTTGCTGCATTTGTTGTTGTTGCTGCTGCTGCTGCTATTGTTCAGGTTTGTTCAGGTCTTTGTTGTTTTTGAGGTTGTTGTTGCTCTTGCTGCTGTTGTTGTTGCTGTTGCTGTTGTTCAGGTTCTTTGTTCTCTTCAGGTCATTGTTGTTGTTGTTTTTCAGGATGTTGTTGTTGCTGCTGCTGCTACTGATGATGATGATGATGATGATGATGATGTATTGTTCAGGTTATTTGTTCAGGTGATTGTTATTGTTTTGTTGTTGTTTTATTTTGTTTGATTTCTTTTTCTTTTTCAGGTTTTTGTGTTGCTGCTGCTGTTGTTTATGTTTCTGTTGTTCAAGTTTCTTTATTTCATTGTTGTTGTTTCTCAGGTTGTTGTTGTTTTAAGGTTGCTACTGCTACTGTTGCTGTTGTTGTTGCTGCTGCTGCTGTTCAGGTTATTTGTTCAGGTCATTGTTGTTGTTTTCAGGTTGTTGTTGCTGCTACTGATGATGATGATGATGATTATGTTGTTGTTGTTGTAGTTCATGTCTGTATTGTTGTTGTTGTTCATATCATTGTTGTTGTTGCCGATGTTTTGTTGTTGTTGTTTTGTTGCTGCTGCTGTTGCTATTGTTCAGGTTCTTTGTTCAGGTCTTTGTTGTTTTTCAGGTAGTTGTTGCTGTTGCTGCTGTTGTTGTTGCTGTTGCTGTTGTTCAGGTTCTTGGTTTAGGTCATTGTTGTTGTTGTTTTTCAGGATGTTGCTGCTGCTGCTGCTGATGATGATGATGCTATTGTACAGGTTATTTGTTCAGGTGATTGTTATTGTTTTGTTGTTGTTTTATTGTTTTATTTTGTTTGATTTCTTTTTCTTTCTCATGTTGTTGTCTTGCTGCTGCTGTTATTGCTACTGATTATGCTGCTGTTGTTGCTGCTGCCTTTGTGGTTGCTGTTGTTCAGTTTCTTTGTTCAATTCGTTGTTGTTGTTTTTCAGGTTGTTGCTGTTGCTGCTGTTGTTATTGCTGTTGTTGTTGTTCAGGTTCTTTGTTCAGGTCATTGTTGTTGTTTTCCAGGATGTTGTTGTTGCTGCTGCTGCTACTGATGATGATGATGATGATGATGTAGTGTTCAGGTTATTGGTTCAGGTGATTGTTATTGTTTTGTTGTTGTTTTATTGTTTTATTTTGTTTGATTTCTTTTTCTTTTTCTTTCAGGTTGTGTTGCTGCTGCTGTTGTTGTTACTGTTTCTGTTGTTCAAGTTTGTTTAGGTCATTGTTCTTGTTTCTCAGGTTGTTGTTGTTTTAAGGTTGCTGCTGCTACTGTTGCTGTTGTTGTTGCTGCTGCTGCTGTTCAGGTTATTTGTTCAGGTCATTGTTGTTGTTTTCAGGTTGTTGTTGCTGCTACTGATGATGATGATGATGATTATGTTGTTGTTGTTGTAGTTCATGTCTGTATTGTTGTTGTTGTTCATATCATTGTTGTTGTTGCCGATGTTTTGTTTTTGTTGTTTTGTTGCTGCTGCTGCTGCTGCTGCTGCTGCTGCTGCTGATGATGATGATGATGATGATGATGATGATGATGATGCTATTTTTCAGGTTCTTTGTTCAGTTCTTTGTTGTTTTTCAGGTAGTTGTTGCTGTTGCTGCTGTTGTTGTTGCTGTTGCTGTTGTTCAGGTTCTTTGTTCATGTCATTGTTGTTGTTGTTTTTCAGGATGTTGCTGCTGCTGCTGCTGCTGCTGCTGCTGATGATGATGATGCTTTTGTTCAGGTTTATGTTCAGGTGATTGTTATTGTTATATTGTTTTTTTATTGTTTTATTTTGTTTGATTTCTTTTTCTTTTTCAGGTTGTGTTGCTGCTGCTGTTGTTGTTACTGTTTCTGTTGTTCAAGTTTGTTTAGGTCATTGTTCTTGTTTCTCAGGTTGTTGTTGTTTTAAGGTTGCTGCTGCTACTGTTGCTGTTGTTGTTGCTGCTGCTGCTGTTCAGGTTATTTGTTCAGGTCATTGTTGTTGTTTTCAGGTTGTTGTTGCTGCTACTGATGATGATGATGATGATTATGTTGTTGTTGTTGTAGTTCATGTCTGTATTGTTGTTGTTGTTCATATCATTGTTGTTGTTGCCGATGTTTTGTTTTTGTTGTTTTGTTGCTGCTGCTGCTGCTGCTGATGATGATGATGATGATGATGATGATGATGATGATGATGATGATGATGATGATGATGATGATGATGATGATGATGATGATGATGATGATGATGATGATGCTATTGTTCAGGTTCTTTGTTCAGTTCTTTGTTGTTTTTCAGGTAGTTGTTGCTGTTGCTGCTGTTGTTGTTGCTGTTGCTGTTGTTCAGGTTCTTTGTTCATGTCATTGTTGTTGTTGTTTTTCAGGATGTTGCTGCTGCTGCTGCTGCTGCTGCTGCTGCTGTTGCTGCTGCTGCTGTTCAGGTTATTTGTTCAGGTTGTTGTTGTTGCTGCTGCTGCTACTGATGATGATGATGATTATGCTGTTGTTGTTGCAGTTGCTGTAGTTCAGGGTCTTTGTACGGGTAGTTGTTGTTGCTGCTGTTTTCCAGGTTGCTGCATTTGTTGTTGTTGCTGCTGCTGCTGCTATTGTTCAGGTTTGTTCAGGTCTTTGTTGTTTTTCAGGTTGTTGTTGCTCTTGCTGCTGTTGTTGTTGCTGTTGCTGTTGTTCAGGTTCTTTGTTCTCTTCAGGTCATTGTTGTTGTTGTTTTTCAGGATGTTGTTGTTGCTGCTGCTGCTACTGATGATGATGATGATGATGATGATGATGTATTGTTCAGGTTATTTGTTCAGGTGATTGTTATTGTTTTGTTGTTGTTTTATTTTGTTTGATTTCTTTTTCTTTTTCATGTTGTTGTGTTGCTGCTGCTGTTATTGCTACTGATTATGCTGTTGTTGCTGCTGTTGTTGTTGCTTCTGCTGCTGCCTTTGTGGTTGCTGTTGTTCAGGTTCTTCGTTCAATTCGTTGTTTTTTTTCAGGTTGTTGCTGCTGCTGCTGCTGTTTTTGTTCAGGTCATTGTTGTTGTTGTTTTTCATGTTGCTGTTGCTTAGGTTCTTTGTTGAGGTCATTGTTGTTGTTTTTAGGTTGTTGTTGCTACTAATGATGATGATGATAATTATGCTGTTGTTGCTTTTGTTCATGTCTGTATTATTGATGTTCACATCATTGTTGTTGTTGTTGTTGCCATTGTTGTAGTTTTGTTGTTGTTGTTTTGTTGCTGCTGTTGCTATTTTTCAGGTTCATTGTTCAGCTGTTTGTTGTTGTTTATCAGGTTGTTGCTGTTGTTGATTATGATGTTGTTGTTTTTGGTGCTTCTGCTGCTGTTGTTTTTGCTGTTGCTGCTGTTCAGGTTATTTGTTCTGGTCATTGTTTTTTTTTGTTTTAAGGTTGCTGCTGCTGTAGCTACTGTTGCTGTTGTTGTTGCTGTTGTTGTTGCTGCTGCTGCTGTTCAGGTTATTTGTTCAGGTTGTTGTTGTTGCTGCTGCTGCTACTGATGATGATGGTGATTATGCTGTCGTTGTGTTTTTTTTGCTGCTGTTGTTGTTGTTGCAGTTGCTGTTGTTCAGGGTCTTTGTAAGGGTAGTTGTTGTTGTTGTTGTTTTCCAGGCTGCTGTTGTTGTTGTTGCTGCTGCTATTGTTCAGGTTTGTTCAGGTCTTTGTTGTTTTTCAGGTTGTTGTTGCTGTTGTTGTTGCTGTTGTTCAGGTTCTTTGTTCAGGTCATTGTTGCTGTTGTTTTTCAGGATGTTGTTGTTGCTGCTGCTGCTACTGATGATCATGATGATGATGACGATGATGATGATGATCAGGTTATTTGTTCAGGAGATTGTTATTGTTTTATTGTTTCATTTTGTTTGATTTCTTTTTCTTTTTCAGGTTGTTGTGTTGCTACTGCTGTTATTGCTACTGATTATGCTGCTGTTGATACTGTTGACGTTGTTGTTGTTGCTGCTGCTGTTGCTATTGTTCAGGTTCTTTGTTCAGGATATTGGTGTTGTTAGTTTTAAGGTTGTTGCTGCTGCTGCTTCTGATGATGATGAAGATTATGCTGTTGTTGTTGTGTGTTTTTTGCTGCTGCTGTTGTTGCTGCTGCTGCTGCTGTTCAGGTTATTTGTTCTGGTCATTGTTGTTGTTTTCAGGTTGTTGTAGCTGCTACTGATGATGATTATGCTGTTGTTGTTGTAGTTCATGTCTGTATTGTTGTTGTTGTTTTTCATATCATTGTTGTTGTTGCCGATGTTTTGTTGTTGTTTATTTGTTGCTGCTGCTGTTGCTCTTGTTCAGGTTCTTTGTTCAGGTCTTTGTTGTTTTTCAGGTAGTTGTTGCTGCTGTTGTTGTTGCTATTGCTGTTGTTCAGGTTCTTTGTTCAGGTCATTGTTGTTGTTGTTTTTCAGGATGTTGCTGCTGCTGCTGCTGCTGCTGCTGCTGCTGATGATGATGATGATGATGATGATGCTATTGTTCAGGTTATTTGTTCAGGTGATTGTAATTGTTTTGTTGTTGTTTTATTGTTTTATTTTGTTTGATTTCTTTTTCTTTTTCAGGTTGTTGTGTTGCTGCTGCTGTTATTGCTACTGATTATGCTGTTGTTGCTGCTGTTGTTGTTGCTGCTGCTTCTGCTGCTGCCTTTGTGGTTGCTGTTGTTCAGGTTCTTTGTTCAATTCGTTGTTGTTTTTCAGGTTGTTGCTGCTGCTGCTGCTGCTGCTGCTGCTGCTGCTGCTGCTGTTTTTGTTCAGGTCATTGTTGTTGTTGTTTTTCATGTTGCTGTTGCTACTAATGATGATGATGATAATTATGCTGTTGTTGCTTTGTTCATGTCTGTATTGTTGTTGTTCACATCATTGTTGTTGTTGCCATTGTTGTAGTTTTGTTGTTGTTTTGTTGCTGCTGTTGCTATTGTTCAGGTTCATTGTTCAGCTATTTGTTGTTGTTTTTCAGGTTGTTGTTGCTGTTGTTGATTATGATGTTGTTGTTTTTGGTGCTTCTGCTGCTGTTGTTTTTGCTGTTGCTGCTGTTCAGGTTATTTGTTCTGGTCATTGATGTTGTTGTTGTTTTAACGTTGCTGATGCTGCAGCTACTGTTGCTGTTGTTGTTGCTGTTGTTGTTGCTGCTGCTGCTGTTCAGGTTATTTGTTCAGGTTGTTGATGCTGCTGCTGCTTCTGATGATGATGAACATTATGCTGTTGTTGTGTGTTTTTTTTGCTGCTGCTGCTGCTGCTGTTGCTGTTGCAGTTGCAGTTGCTGTGGTTCAGGGTCTTTGTACGGGTAGTTGTTGTTTCTGTTGTTTTCCAGGTTGCTGCTGTTGTTGTTGCTGCTGCTGCTGCTGCTATTGTTCAGGTTTGTTCAGGTCTTTGTTGTTTTTCAGGTTGTTGTTGCTGTTGCTGCTGTTGTTGTTGCTGTTGCTGTTGTTCAGATTCTTTGTACGAGTAGTTGTTGTTGTTGTTGTTTTCCAGGTTGCTGCTGTTGTTGTTGTTGCTGTTGCTGGTGCTATTGTTCAAGTTTTTTGTTCAGGTCTTTGTTGCTTTTCAGGTTGTTGTTGCTGTTGCTGCTGTTGCTGCTGTTTTTGTTACTGTTTCTATTGTTCAGGTTCTTTGTTCAGGTCATAGTTGTTGTTGTTTTTCAGGATGTTGCTGCTGCTGCTGCTGCTGATGATGATGATGATGATGATGATTCTATTGTTCTGGTTATTTGTTCAGGTGATTGTTATTGTTTTGTTGTTGTTTAATTTTGTTTGATTTCTTTTTCTTTCTCATGTTGTTGTCTTGCTGCTGCTGTTATTGCTACTGATTATGCTGTTGTTGTTGTTGTTGCTGCTGCTTCTGCTGCTGCCTTTGTGGTTGCTGTTGTTCAGGTTCTTTGTTCAATTCGTTGTTGTTGTTTTTCAGGTTGTTGCTGCTGCTGCTGCTGCTGCTGCTGCTGCTGTTTTTGTTCAGGTCATTGTTGTTGTTGTTTTTCATGTTGCTGTTGCTCAGGTTCTTTGTTGAGGTCATTGTTGTTGTTTTTAGTTGCTTTTGTTCATGTCTGTATTGTTGTTGTTCACATCATTATTGTTGCCATTGTTGTAGTTTTGTTGTTGTTTTGTTGCTGCTGTTGCTATTGTTCAGGTTCATTGTTCAGCTGTTTGTTGTTGTTTTTCAGGTTGTTGTTGCTGTTGTTGATTATGATGTTGTTTTTGATGCTTCTGCTGCTGTTGTTTTTGCTGTTGCTGTTGTTCAGGTTGTGGTTGTTGCTGCTGCTGATACTGATGATGATGATGATGATTATGCTGTTGTTGTGGTTTTTTTGCTGCTGCTGCTGTTGTTGTTGTTTCAGTTGCTGTTGTTCGGGGTCTTTGTACGGGTAGTTGTTGTTGTTGTTGTTTTCCAGGCTGCTGTTGTTGTTGTTGCTGCTGCTATTGTTCAGGTTTGTTCAGGTCTTTGTTGTTTTTCAGGTTGTTGTTGCTGTTGCTGCTGTTGTTGTTGCTGTTGTTCAGGTTCTTTGTTCAGGTCATTGTTGTTCAGGATGTTGTTGTTGCTGCTGCTGCTACTGATGATGATGATGATGACGATGATGATGATGTTCAGGTTATTTGTTCAGGTGATTGTTATGGTTTTATTTTTGTTTTATTGTTTTATTTTGTTTGATTTCTTTTTCTTTTTCAGGTTGTTGTGTTGCTACTGCTGTTATTGCTACTGATTATGCTGCTGTTGATGCTGCTGATGTTGTTGTTGTTGTTGCTGCTGCTGTTGCTGTTGCTATTTTTCAGGTTCTTTGTTCAGGATATTGGTGTTGTTAGTCTCAAGGTTGTTGTTGTTGCTGCTGCTGCTACTGATGATGATGATGATTATGCTGTTGTTGTTGTGTGTTTTTTGCTGTTGCTGCTGTTCAGGTTATTTGTTCTGGTCATTGTTGTTGTTGTTGTTTTAAGGTTGCTGCTGTTGCTGTTGTTGTTGCTGCTGCTGCTGTTCAGGTTATTTGTTCAGGTTGTTGTTGTTGCTGCTGCTGCTACTGATGATGATGATGATGATTATGCTGTTGTTGCTGCTGCTGCTGCTGCTGTTGTTGTTGCAGTTGCTGTAGTTCAGGGTCTTTGTACGGGTAGTTGTTGTTGCTGTTGTTTTCCAGGTTGCTGCATTTGTTGTTGTTCCTGCTGCTGCTGCTATTGTTCAGGTTTGTTCAGGTCTTTGTTGTTTTTCAGGTTGTTGTTGCTGTTGCTGCTGTTGTTGTTGCTGTTGCTGTTGTTCAGGTTCTTTGTTCAGGTCATTGTTGTTGTTGTTTTTCAGGATGTTGTTGTTGGTGCTGCTGCTGCTGCTGCTGCTGATGATGATGATGATGATGATGATGATGTTCAGGTTATTTGTTCAGTTGATTGTTGTTGTTTTATTGTTGTTTTATTGTTTTATTTTGTTTGATTTCTTTTTCTTTTTCAGGTTGTTGTGTTGCTGCTGTTGTTGTTACTGTTTCTGTTGTTCAAGTTTGTTTAGGTCATTGTTCTTGTTTCTCAGGTTGTTGTTGTTTTAAGGTTGCTGCTGCTACTGTTGCTGTTGTTGTTACTGCTGCTGCTGTTCAGGTTGTTTGTTCAGGTCATTGTTGTTGTTTGCAGGTTGTTGTTGCTGCTACTGATGATGATGATGATGATTATGCTGTTGTTGTTGTAGTTCATGTCTGTATTGTTGTTGTTGTTGTTCATATCATTGTTGTTGTTTTTCAGGATGTTGCTGCTGCTGCTGCTGCTGCTGCTGCTGATGATGATGATGATGATGATGATGATGCTATTGTTCAGGTTATTTGTTCAGGTGATTGTTATTGTTTTGTTGTTGTTTTATTGTTTTATTTTGTTTGATTTCTTTTTCTTTTTCATGTTGTTATGTTGCTGCTGCTGTTATTGCTACTGATTATGCTGTTGTTGCTGCTGTTGTTGTTGCTGCTGCTTCTGCTGCTGCCTTTGTGGTTGCTGTTGTTCAGGTTCTTTGTTCAATTCGTTGTTGTTGTTTTTCAGGTTGCTGCTGCTGCTGCTGCTGTTTTTGTTCAGGTCATTGTTGTTGTTGTTTTTCATGTTGCTGTTGCTCAGGTTCTTTGTTGAGGTCATTGTTGTTGTTTTTAGGTTGATGTTGCTACTAATGATGATGATGATAATTATGCTGTTGTTGCTTTTGTTCATGTCTGTATTGTTGTTGTTCACATCATTGTTGTTGCCATTGTTGTAGTTTTGTTGTTGTTGTTTTGTTGCTGCTGTTGCTATTGTTCAGGTTCATTGTTCAGATGTTTGTTATTGTTTTTAAGGTTGTTGTTGCTGTTGTTGATTATGATGTTGTTGTTTTTGGTGCTTCTGCTGCTGTTGTTTTTGCTGTTGCTGCCTTTCAGGTTATTTTTTCTGGTCATTGTTGTTGTTGTTGTTTTAAGGTTGCTGCTGCTGCAGCTGTTGTTGCTGTTGTTGTTGCTGCTGCTGCTGTTCAGGTTATTTGTTCAGGTCATTGTTGTTGTTTTCAGGTTGTTGTTGCTGCTACTGATGATGATGATGATGATTATGCTGTTGTTGTTGTAGTTCATGTCTGTATTGTTGTTGTTGTTCATATCATTGTTGTTGTTGCCGATGTTTTGTTTTTGTTGTTTTGTTACTGCTGCTGCTGCTGCTGCTGCTGCTGATGATGATGATGATGATGATGATGATGATGATGATGATGATGATGATGCTATTGTTCAGGTTCTTTGTTCAGTTCTTTGTTGTTTTTCAGGTAGTTGTTGCTGTTGCTGTTGTTCAGGTTCTTTGTTCAGGTCATTGTTGTTGTTGTTTTTCAGGATGTTGCTGCTGCTGCTGCTGCTTCTGCTGCTGCTGCTGCTGCTGATGATGATGATTCTTTTGTTCAGGTTTATGTTCAGGTGATTGTTATTGTTATGTTTTTTTTTTATTGTTTTATTTTGTTTGATTTCTTTTTCTTTTTCATGTTGTTGTGTTGCTGCTGCTGTTATTGCTACTGATTATGCTGTTGTTGCTGCTGTTGTTGTTTCTTCTGCTGCTGCCTTTGTGGTTGCTGTTGTTCAGGTTCTTCGTTCAATTCGTTGTTGTTTTTTTTCAGGTTGTTGCTGCTGCTGCTGCTGTTTTTGTTCAGGTCATTGTTGTTGTTGTTTTTCATGTTGCTGTTGCTTAGGTTCTTTGTTGAGGTCATTGCTGTTGTTTTTAGGTTGTTGTTGCTACTAATGATGATGATGATAATTATGCTGTTGTTGCTTTTGTTCATGTCTGTATTATTGATGTTCACATCATTGTTGTTGTTGTTGTTGCCATTGTTGTAGTTTTGTTGTTGTTGTTTTGTTGCTGCTGTTGCTATTGTTCAGGTTCATTGTTCAGCTGTTTGTTGTTGTTTATCAGTTTGTTGCTGTTGTTGATTATGATGTTGTTGTTTTTGGTGCTTCTGCTGCTGTTGTTTTTGCTGTTGCTGCTGTTCAGGTTATTTGTTCTGGTCATTGTTTTTTTTTGTTTTAAGGTTGCTGCTGCAGCTGCTGTTGCTGTTGTTGTTGCTGCTGCTGCTGTTCAGGTTATTTGTTCAGGTTGTTGTTGTTGCTGCTGCTGCTACTGATGATGATGATGATGGTGATTATGCTGTTGTTGTGTTTTTTTTGCTGCTGTTGTTGTTGTTGCAGTTGCTGTTGTTCAGGGTCTTTGTACGGGTAGTTGTTGTTGTTGTTGTTTTCCAGGCTGCTGTTGTTGTTGTTGCTGCTGCTATTGTTCAGGTTTGTTCAGGTCTTTGTTGTTTTTCAGGATGTTGTTGCTGTTGTTGTTGCTGTTGTTCAGGTTCTTTGTTCAGGTCATTGTTGCTGTTGTTTTTCAGGATGTTGTTGTTGCTGCTGCTGCTACTGATGATGATGATGATGATGACGATGATGATGATGATCAGGTAATTTGTTCAGGAGATTGTTATTGTTTTATTGTTTCATTTTGTTTGATTTCTTTTTCTTTTTCAGGTTGTTGTGTTGCTACTGCTGTTATTGTTACTGATTATGCTGCTGTTGATACTGTTGATGTTGTTGTTGTTGCTGCTGTTGTTGCTGCTGTTGTTGTTGCTGTTGCTGTTGTTCAGGTTTATGTTCAGGTGATTGTTATTGTTATGTTTTTTTTTTATTGTTTTATTTTGTTTGATTTCTTTTTCTTTTTCATGTTGTTGTGTTGCTGCTGCTGTTATTGCTACTGATTATGCTGTTGTTGCTGCTGTTGTTGTTGCTTCTGCTGCTGCCTTTGTGGTTGCTGTTGTTCAGGTTCTTCGTTCAATTCGTTGTTGTTGTTTTTCAGGTTGTTGCTGCTGCTGCTGCTGTTTTTGTTCAGGTCATTGTTGTTGTTGTTTTTCATGTTGCTGTTGCTTAGGTTCTTTGTTGAGGTCATTGCTGTTGTTTTTAGGTTGTTGTTGCTACTAATGATGATGATGATAATTATGCTGTTGTTGTTTTTGTTCATGTCTGTATTATTGATGTTCACATCATTGTTGTTGTTGTTGTTGCCATTGTTGTAGTTTTGTTGTTGTTGTTTTGTTGCTGCTGTTGCTATTGTTCAGGTTCATTGTTCAGCTGTTTGTTGTTGTTTTTCAGGTTGTTGCTGTTGTTGATTATGATGTTGTTGTTTTTTGTACTTCTGCTGCTGTTGTTTTTGCTGTTGCTGCTGTTGAGGTTATTTGTTCTGGTCATTGTTGTTGTTGTTTTTCAGGATGTTGTTGGTGCTGCTGCTAATGATGATGATGATGATCATATGATGATGATGATGATGTTCAGGTTATTTGTTCAGTTGATTGTTATTGTTTTATTGTTGTTTTATTGTTTTATTTTTTTTTTATTTCTTTTTCTTTTTCAGGTTGTTGTGTTGCTGCTGCTGTTGTTGTTACTGTTTCTGTTGTTCAAGTTTGTTTAGGTCATTGTTCTTGTTTCTCAGGTTGTTGTTGTTTTAAGGTTGCTGCTGCTACTGTTGCTATTGTTGTTGCTGCTGCTGCTGTTCAGGTTGTTTGTTCAGGTCATTGTTGTTGTTTTCAGGTTGTTGTTGCTGCTACTGATGATGATGATGATGATTATGCTGTTGTTGTTGTAGTTCATGTCTGTATTGTTGTTGTTGTTGTTCATACCATTGTTGTTGTTTTTCAGGATGTTGCTGCTGCTGCTGCTGCTGATGTTGATGATGATGATGATGATGCTATTGTTCAGGTTATTTGTTCAGGTGATTGTTATTGTTTAGTTGTTGTTTTATTGTTTTATTTTGTTTGATTTCTTTTTCTTTTTCATGTTGTTATGTTGCTGCTGCTGTTATTGCTACTGATTATGCTGTTGTTGCTGCTGTTGTTGTTGCTGCTGCTTCTGATGCTGCCTTTGTGGTTGCTGTTGTTCAGGTTCTTTGTTCAATTCGTTGTTGTTGTTTTTCAGGTTGCTGCTGCTGCTGCTGCTGTTTTTGTTCAGGTCATTGTTGTTGTTGTTTTTCATGTTGCTGTTGCTCAGGTTCTTTGTTGAGGTCATTGTTGTTGTTTTTAGGTTGTTGTTGCTACTAATGATGATGATGATAATTATGCTGTTGTTGCTTTTGTTTATGTCTGTATTGTTGATGTTCACATCATTGTTGTTGTTGTTATTGCCATTGTTGTAGTTTTGTTGTTGTTGTTTGGTTGCTGCTGTTGCTATTGTTCAGGTTCATTGTTCAGCTGTTTGTTGTTGTTTTTCAGGTTGTTGATTATGATGTTGTTGTTTTTGGTGCTTCTGCTGCTGTTGTTTTTGCTGTTGCTGCTGTTCAGGTTATTTGTTCTGGTCATTGTTGTTGTTGTTGTTTTAAGGTTGCTGCTGCTGCTGCTGCAGCTGCTGTTGCTGTTGTTGTTGCTGTTGCTGCTGTTCAGGTTATTTGTTCAGGTTGTTGTTATTGCTGATGCTGCTGCTACTGATGATGATGATGATTATGCTGTTGTTGTGTTTTTTTTGCTGCTGCTGCTGCTGCTGTTGCAGTTGCAGTTGCTGTAGTTCACGGTCTTTGTACGGGTAGTTGTTGTTGCTGTTGTTGCTGTTGTTTTCAAGGTTGCTGCTGTTGTTGTTGTTGCTGTTGCTGCTGCTATTGTTCAGGTTTGTTCAGGTCTTTGTTGTTTTTCAGGTTGTTGTTGCTGTTGCTGCTGTTGTTGTTGCTGTTGGTGTTGTTCAGGTTCTTTGTATAGGTCATTGTTGTTGTTTTTCAGGATGTTGTTGTTGGATGTTGTTGTTGGATGTTGTTGTTGGTGCTGCTGCTACTGATGATGATGATGATGATGATGATGATGATGATGATGATGATGATGATGATGATGATGATGATGATGATGATGATGATGATGATGATGATGATGATGATCAGGTTATTTGTTCAGGTGATTGTTATTGTTTTATTGTTGTTTTATTGTTTTATTGTTGTTTTATTTTGTTTGATTTCTTTTTCTTTTTCAGGTTGTTGTGTTGCTACTGCTGTTATTGCTACTGATTATGCTGCTGTTGATGCTGATGTTGTTTTTGTTGTTGCTGCTGCTGTTGCTGTTGCTATTGTTCAGGTTCTTTGTTCAGGATATTGGTGTTGTTAGTTTTAAGGTGGTTGTTGTTGCTGCTGCTGCTACTGATGATGATGATGATTATGCTGTTGTTGTTGTGTGTTTTTTGCTGCTGCTGCTGCTGTTGTTGTTGCAGTTGCTGTTGTTTAGGTTCTTTGTTCAGGTCATTGTTGTTGTTGTTTTTCAGGATGTTGTTGTTGCTACTGATGATGATGATGATGATGATGATGTATTGTTCAGGTTATTTGTTCAGGTGATTGTAATTGTTTTGATGTTGTTTTATTGTTTTATTTTGTTTGATTTCTTTTTTTTTCTCATGTTGTTGTGTTGCTGCTGCTGTTATTGCTACTGATTATGCTGTTGTTGCTGCTGCTGCTGTTCAGGTTATTTGTTCAGGTTGTTGTTGTTGCTGCTGCTGCTACTGATGATAATGATGATGATTATGCTGTTGTTGTGGGTTTTTTTTGCTGCTGCTGCTGCTGCTGTTGTTGTTGCAGTTGCTGTAGTTCAGGTTCTTTGTACGGGTAGTTGTTGTTGTTGTTGTTTTCCAGGTTGCTGCTGTGGTTGTTGTTGCTGTTGCTGGTGCTATTGTTCAGGTTTTTTGTTCAGGTCTTTGTTGTTTTTCAGGTTGTTGTTGCTGTTGCTGCTGTTGCTGCTGTTGCTGCTGTTCTTTTTACTGTTTCTGTTGTTCAGGTTCTTTGTTCAGGTCATAGTTGTTGTTGTTTTTCAGGATGTTGCTGCTGCTGCTGCTGCTGCTGCTGATGATGATGATGATGATGCAATTGTTCAGGTTATTTGTTCAGGTGATTGTTATAGTTTTGTTGTTGTTTTATTGTTTTATTTTGTTTTATTTCTTTTTCTTTCTCATGTTGTTTTGCTGCTGCTGTTATTGCTACTGCTTATGCTGCTGTTGTTTTTGCTGTTGCTGCTGTTCAGGTTATTTGTTCTGGTCATTGTTGTTGTTGTTGTTTTAAGGTTGCTGCTGCTGCAGCTGCTGTTGCTGTTGTTGTTGCTGTTGTTGTTGCTGCTGCTGCTGTTTAGGTTATTTGTTCAGGTTGTTGATGCTGCTGCTGCTACTGATGATGATGAAGATTATGCTGTTGTTGTGTGTTTTTTTTTTGCTGCTGCTGCTGCTGCTGTTGCTGTTGCAGTTAAAGTTGCTGTGGTTCAGGGTCTTTGTACGGGTAGTTGTTGTTGCTGTTGTTTTCCAGGTTGCTGCGGTTGTTGTTGTTGCTGCTGCTGCTATTGTTCAGGTTTGTTCAGGTCTTTGTTGTTTTTCAGGTTGTTGTTGCTGTTGCTGCTGTTGTTGTTGCTGTTGCTGTTGTTCAGGTTCTTTGTTCAGGTCATTGTTGTTGTTGTTTTTCAGGATGTTGTTGTTGCTACTGATGATGATGATGATGATGATGATGATGATGATGATGATGATGATGATGATGATGATGATGATGATGATGATGATGATGATGATGTATTGTTCTGGTTATTTGTTCAGGTGATTGTTATTGTTTTGTTGTTGTTTTATTGTTTTATTTTGTTTGATTTCTTTTTCTTTTTCAGGTTGTTGTGTTGCTGCTGCTGTTGTTGTTACTGTTTCTGTTGTTCAAGTTTGTTTATGTCATTGTTCTTGTTTCTCAGGTTGTTGTTGTTTTAAGGTTATTGCTGCTACTGTTGCTGTTGTTGTTGCTGCTGCTGCTGTTCAGGTTATTTGTTCGTCATTGTTGTTGTTTTCAGGTTGTTGTTGCTGCTACTGATGATGATGATGATTATGCTGTTGTTGTTTTAGTTCATGTCTGTATTGTTGTTGTTGTTCATATAATTGTTGTTGTTGTCGATGTTTTGTTGTTGTTGTTTTGTTGCTGCTGCTGTTGCTATTGTTCAGGTTCTTTGTTCAGGTCTTTGTTGTTTTTCAGATAGTTGTTGCTGTTGCTGCTGTTGTTGTTGCTGTTGCTGTTGTTCAGGTTCTTTGTTCAGGTCATTGTTGTTGTTGTTTTTCAGGATGTTCCTGCTGCTGCTGCTGCTGCTGATGATGATGATGATGATGATGATGATGATGCTATTGTTCAGGTTATTTGTTCAGGTGATTGTTATTGTTTTGTTGTTTTTTTATTGTTTTATTTTGTTTGATTTCTTTTTCTTTTTCATGTTGTTGTGTTGCTGCTGCTGTTATTGCTACTGATTATGCTGTTGTTGCTGCTGTTGTTGTTGCTGCTGCTTCTGCTGCTGCCTTTGTGGTTGCTGTTGTTCAGGTTCTTTGTTCAATTCGTTGTTGTTGTTTTTCAGGTTGTTGCTGCTGCTGCTGCTGTTTTTGTTCAGGTCATTGTTGTTGTTGTTTTTTATGTTGCTGTTGCTCAGGTTCTTTGTTCAGGTTATTGTTGTTGTTTTTAGGTTGTTGTTGCTACTAATGATGATGATGATAATTATGCTGTTGTTGCTTTTGTTCATGTCTGTATTGTTGTTCACATCATTGTTGTAGTTTTGTTGTTGTTGTTTTGTTGCTGCTGTTGCTATTGTTCAGGTTCATTGTTCAACTGTTTGTTGTTGTTTTTCAGGTTATTGTTGCTGTTGTTGATTATGATGTTGTTGTTTTTGGTGCTTCTGCTGCTGTTGTTTTTGCTGTTGCTGTTGTTCAGGTTATTTGTTCTGGTCATTGTTGTTGTTGTTGTTTTAAGATTGCTGCTGCTGCAGCTGCTGTTGCTGTTGTTGTTGCTGCTGCTGCTGTTCAGGTTATTTGTTCAGGTTGTTGTTGCTGCTGCTGCTACTGATGATGATGATGATTATGCTGTTGTTGTGTTTTTTTTGCTGCTGTTGTTGTTGTTGCAGTTGCTGTTGTTCAGGGTCTTTGTATGGGTAGTTGTTGTTGTTGTTGTTTTCCAGGCTGCTGTTGTTGTTGTTGCTGCTGCTATTGTTCAGGTTTGTTCAGGTCTTTGTTGTTTTTCAGGTTGTTGTTGCTGTTGTTGTTGCTGTTGTTCAGGTTCTTTGTTCAGGTCATTGTTGCTGTTGTTTTTCAGGATGTTGTTGTTGCTGCTGCTGCTACTGATGATGATGACAATGATGATGATGATGTTCAGGTTATTTGTTCAGGTGATTGTTATTGTTTTATTGTTTAATTTTGTTTGATTTCTTTTTCTTTTTCAGGTTGTTGTGTTGCTACTGCTGTTATTGCTACTGATTATGCTGCTGATGTTGTTATTGTTGTTGCTGCTGCTGTTGCTGTTGCTATTGTTCAGGTTCTTTGTTCAGGATATTGGTGTTGTTAGTTTTAAGGTTGTTGTTGTTGCTGCTGCTGCTATTGATGATGATGATGATTATGCTGTTGTTGTTGTGTGTTTTTTGCTGCTGCTGCTGCTGTTGTTGTTGCTGCTGCTGCTGTTCAGGTTATTTGTTCCGGTCATTGTTGTTGTTTTCAGGTTGTTGTTGCTGCTACTGATGATGATGATGATGATTATGCTGTTGTTGTTGTAGTTCATGTTTGTATTGTTGTTGTTTTTGTTCATATCATTGTTGTTGTTTTTCAGGATGTTGCTGCTGCTGCTGCTGCTGCTGCTGATGATGATGATGATGATGCTATTGTTGTTGTTTTTCAGGTTGTTGCTGCTGCTGCTGCTGTTTTTGTTCAGGTCATTGTTGTTGTTTTTCATGTTGCTGTTGCTCAGGTTCTTTGTTCAGGTCATTGTTGTTGTTTTTAGGTTGTTGTTGCTACTAATGATGATGATGATAATTATGCTGGTATTGCTTTTGTTCATGTCTGTATTGTTGTTGTTCACATCATTGTTGTTGTTGTTGTTGCCATTGTTGTAGTTTTGTTGTTGTTGTTTTGTTGCTGCTGTTGCTATTGTTCAGGTTCATTGTTCAGCTATTCGTTGTTGTTTTTCAGGTTGTTGTTGCTGTTGTTGATTATGATGTTGTTGTTTTTGGAGCTTCTGCTGCTGTTGTTTTTGCTGTTGCTGCTGTTCAGGTTATTTGTTCAGGTTGTTGATGCTGCTGCTGCTACTGATGATGATTATGCTGTTGTTGTGTGTTTTTTTTGCTGCTGCTGCTGCTGCTGCTGCTACTGCTGCTGTTGTTGCAGTTGCTGTGGTTCAGGGTCTTTGTACGGGTAGTTGTTGTTGCTGTTGTTTTCCAGGTTGCTGCTGTTGTTGTTGTTGCTGCTGCTGCTGCTGCTTTTGTTCAGGTTTGTTCAGGTCTTTGTTGTTTTTCAGGTTGTTGTTGCTGTTGCTGCTGTTGTTGTTGCTGTTGCTGTTGTTCAGGTTCTTTGTTCAGGTCATTGTTGTTGTTGTTTTTCAGGATGTTGTTGTTGTTACTGATGATGATGATGATGATGTATTGTTCTGGTTATTTGTTCAGGTGATTGTTATTGTTTTGTTGTTTTATTGTTTGATTTTGTTTGATTTCTTTTTCTTTTTCATGTTGTTGTGTTGCTGCTGCTGTTATTGCTACTGATTATGCTGTTGTTGCTGCTGTTGTTGTTTCTGCTGCTTCTGCTACTGCCTTTGTGGTTGCTGTTGTTCAGGTTCTTTGTTCAATTCGTTGTTGTTGTTTTTCAGGTTGTTGCTGCTGCTGCTGCTGTATTTGTTCAGGTCATTGTTGTTGTTGTTTTTCATGTTGCTGTTGCTCAGGTTCTTTGTTGAGGTCATTGTTGTTGTTTTTAGGTTGTTGTTGCTACTAATGATGATGATGATTATTATGCTGTTGTTGCTTTTGTTCATGTCTGTATTGTTGTTGTTCACATCATTGTTGTTGTAGTTGTTGCCATTGTTGTAGTTTTGTTGTTGTTGTTTTGTTGCTGCTGTTGCTATTGTTCAGGTTCATTGTTCAGCTGTTTGTTGTTGTTTTTTAGGTTGTTGTTGCTGTTGTTGATTATGATGTTGTTGTTTTTGGTGCTTCTGCTGCTGTTGTTTTTGCTGTTGCTGCTGTTCAGGTTATTTGTTCTGGTCATTGTTGTTGTTGTTGTTTAAAGGTTGCTGCTGCTGCATGTGCTGTTGCTGTTGTTGCTGCTGCTGCTGTTCAGGTTATTTGTTCAGGTTGTTGTTGTTGCTGCTGCTGCTACTGATGATGATGATGATTATGCTGTTGTTGTGTTGTTTTTTTGCTGCTGCTGCTGCTGCTGCTGTTGTTGTTGCAGTTGCTGTAGTTCAGGGTCTTTGTACGGGTAGTTGTTGTTGCTGTTGTTTTCCAGGTTGCTGCATGTGTTGTTGTTGCTGCTGCTGCTGCTGCTATTGTTTAGGTTTGTTCAGGTCTTTGTTGCTTTTCAGGTTGTTGTTGCTGTTGCTGCTGTTGTTGTTGCTACTGATGATGATGATGATGATGATGATGATGATGATGATGATGATGATGATGATGATGATGATGATGTATTGTTCTGGTTATTTGTTCAGGTAATTGTTTTTGTTTTGTTGTTGTTTTATTGTTTTATTTTGTTTGATTTCTTTTTCTTTTTCAGGTTGTTGTGTTGCTGCTGCTGTTGTTGTTACTGTTTCTGTTGTTCAAGTTTGTTTAGGTCATTGTTCTTGTTTCACAGGTTGTTGTTGTTTTAAGGTTGCTGCTGCTACTGTTGCTGTTGATGTTGCTGCTGCTGCTGTTCAGGTTATTTGTTCAGGTCATTGTTGTTGTTTTCAGGTTGTTGTTCCTGCTACTGATGATGATGATGATTATGCTGTTGTTGTTGTAGTTCATGTCTGTATTGTTGTTGTTGTTCATATCTTTGTTGTTGTTGCCGATGTTTCGTTGTTGTTGATTTGTTGCTGCTGCATTGTTAAGGTTTGTTCAGGTCTTTGTTGTTTTTGAGGTTGTTGTTGCTGTTGCTGCTGCTATTGTTCAGGTTTGTTCAGGTCTTTGTTGTTTTTCAGGTTGTTGTTGCTGTTGCTGCTGTTGTTGTTGCTGTTGCTGTTGTTCAGGTTCTTTGTTCAGGTCATTGTTGTTGTTGTTTTTCAGGTTGTTGTGTTGCTACTGCTGTTATTGCTACTGATTATGCTGCTGTTGATGCTGCTGATGTTGTTGTTGTTGTTGCTGCTGCTGTTGCTGTTGCTATTATTCAGGTTCTTTGTTCAGGATAGTGGTGTTGTTAGTTTTAAGGTTGTTGTTGTTGCTGCTGCTGCTACTGATGATGATGATGACTATGCTGTTGTTGTTGTGTGTTTTTTGCTGCTGCTGCTGTTGTTGTTGCAGTTGCTGTTGTTCAGGTTCTTTGTTCAGGTCATTGTTGTTGTTGATTTTCAGGGTGTTGTTGTTGCTACTGATGATGATGATGATGATGATGATGATGTATTGTTCAGGTTATTTGTTCAGGTGATTGTTATTGTTTTGTTGTTGTTTTATTTTGTTTGATTTCTTTTTCTTTTTCAGGTTGTTGTGTTGCTGCTGCTGTTGTTGTTACTGTTTCTGTTGTTCAAGTTAGTTTAGGTTATTGTTGTTGTTTCTCAGGTTGTTGTTGTTTTAAGGTTGCTACTGCTACTGTTGCTGTTGTTGTTGCTGCTGCTGCTGTTCAGGTTATTTGTTCAGGTCATTGTTGTTGTTTTTAGGTTGTTGTTGCTGCTACTGATGATGATGATGATGATGATTATGCTGTTGTTGTTGTAGTTCACGTCTGTATTGTTGTTGTTGTTTTTCATATCATTGTTTTGTTGTTGTTGTTTTGTTGCTGCTGCTGTTGCTATTGTTCAGGTTTTTTGTTCAGGTCTTTGTTGTTTTTCAGGTAGTTGTTGCTGCTGTTGTTGTTGCTGTTGCTGTTGTTCAGGTCATTGTTGTTGTTGTTTTTCAGGATGTTGCTGCTGCTGCTGCTGCTGCTGCTGCTGCTGATGATGATGATGATGCTATTGTTCAGGTTATTTGTTCAGGTGATTGTAATTGTTTTGTTGTTGTTTTATTGTTTTATTTTGTTTGATTTCTTTTTCTTTCTCATGTTATTGTGTTGCTGCTACTGTTATTGCTACTGATTATGCTGTTGTTGCTTCTGTTGTTGTTGCTGCTGCTTCTGCTGCTGCCTTTGTGGTTGCTGTTGTTCAGGTTCTTTGTTCAATTTGTTGTTGTTGTTTTTCAGGTTGTTGCTGCTGCTGCTGCTGTTTTTGTTCAGGTCATTGTTGTTGTTGTTTTTCATGTTGCTGTTGCTCAGGTTCTTTGTTCAGGTCATTGTTGTTGTTTTTAGGTTGTTGTTGCTACTAATGATGATGATGATAATTATGCTGTTGTTGCTTTTGATCATGTCTGTATTGTTGTTGTTCACATCATTGTTGTTGTTGTTCACATCATTGTTGTTGTTGTTGTTGCCATTGTTGTAGTTTTGTTGTTGTTGTTTTGTTGCTGCTGTTGCTATTGTTCAGGTTCATTGTTCAGCTGTTTGTTGTTGTTTTTCAGGTTGTTGCTGTTGTTGATTATGATGTTGTTGTTTTTTGTACTTCTGCTGCTGTTGTTTTTGCTGTTGCTGCTGTTGAGGTTATTTGTTCTGGTCATTGTTGTTGTTGTTGATTTAAATTTGCTGCTGCTGTTGCTGTTGTTGTTGCTGTTGCTGCTGTTCAGGTTATTTGTTCAGGTTGTTGTTGTTGCTGCTGCTGCTACTGATGATGATGATGATTATGCTGTTGTTGTGTGTTTTTTTTGCTGCTGTTGCTGCTGCTGTTGTTGTTGCAGTTGCTGTAGTTCAGGGTCTTTGTACTGGTAGTTGTTGTTGCTGTTGTTTTCCAGGTTGCTGCATTTGTTGTTGCTGCTGCTGCTGCTGCTGCTGCTGCTGCTGCTGCCATTGTTCAGGTTTGTTCAGGTCTTTGTTGTTTTTCAGGTTGTTGTGTTGCTGCTGCTGTTGTTGTTACTGTTTCTGTTGTTCAAGTTTGTTTAGGTCATTGTTGTTTTTTCTCAGATTGTTGTTGTTTTAAGGTTGCTACTGCTACTGTTGCTGTTGTTGTTGCTGCTGCTGCTGTTCAGGTTATTTGTTCAGGTCATTGTTGTTGTTTTCAGGTTGTTGTTGCTGCTACTGATGATGATGATGATGATGATTATGCTGTTGTTGTTGTAGTTCATGTCTGTATTGTTGTTGTTGTTTTTCATATCATTGTTGTTGTTGCCGATGTTTTGTTGTTGTTGTTTTGTTGCTGCTGCTGTTGCTATTGTTCAGGTTGTTTGTTCAGGTCTTTGTTGTTTTTCAGGTAGTTGTTGCTGCTGTTGTTGTTGCTGTTGCTGTTGTTCAGGTTCTTTGTTCAGGTCATTGTTGTTGTTGTTTTTCAGGATGTTGCTGCTGCTGATGATGATGATGATGATGATGATGATGATGATGATGATGATGCTATTGTTCAGGTTTTTTGTTCAGGTGATTGTAATTGTTTTGTTGTTTTATTGTTTTGTTTTGTTTGATTTCTTTTTCTTTCTCATGTTGTTGTGTTGCTGCTGCTGTTATTGCTACTGATTATGCTGTTGTTGCTGCTGCTTCTGCTGCTGCCTTTGTGGTTGCTGTTGTTCAGGTTCTTTGTTCAATTCGTTGTTGTTTTTCAGGTTGTTGCTGCTTCTGCTGCTGTTTTTGTATAGGTCATTGTTGTTGTTGTTTTTCATGTTGCTGTTGCTCAGGTTCTTTGTTCAGGTCATTGTTATTGTTTTTATGTTGTTGCCGCTACTAATGATGATGATGATAATTATGCTGTTGTTGCTTTTGTTCATGTCTGTATTGTTGTTGTTCACATCATTGTTGTAGTTGTTGTTGCCATTGTTGTAGTTTTGTTGTTGTTGTTTTGTTGCTGCTGTTGCTATTGTTCAGGTTCATTGTTCAGCTGTTTGTTGTTGTTTTTCAGGTTGTTGTTGCTGTTGTTGATTATGATGTTGTTGTTTTTGGTGCTTCTGCTGCTGTTGTTTTTGCTGTTGCTGCTGTTCAGGTTATTTGTTCTGGTCATTGTTGTTGTTGTTGTTGTTTTAAGGTTGCTGCTGCTGCACCTGCTGTTGCTGTTGTTGTTGCTGCTGCTGCTGTTCAGGTTATTTGTTCAGGTTGTTGTTGTTGCTGCTGCTGCTACTGATGATGATGATGGTTATGCTGTTGTTGTGGGTTTTTTTTGCTGCTGCTGCTGCTGCTGTTGTTGTTGCAGTTGCTGTAGTTCAGGGTCTTTGTACGGGTAGTTGTTGTTGCTGTTGTTTTCCAGGTTGCTGCATTTGTTGTTGTTGCTGCTGCTGCTGCTATTGTTCAGGTTTGTTCAGGTCTTTGTTGTTTTTCAGGTTGTTGTTGCTGTTGCTGCTGTTGTTGTTGCTGTAGCTGTTGTTCAGGTTCTTTGTTCAGGTCATTGTTGTTGTTGTTTTTCAGGATGTTGTTGGTTCTGATGATGATGATGATGATGATGTTCAGGTTATTTGTTCAGGTGATTGTTATTGTTTTATTGTTGTTTTATTGTTGTTTTATTGTTTTATTTTGTTTGATTTCTTTTTCTTTTTCAGGTTGTTGTGTTGCTACTGCTGTTATTGCTACTGATTATGCTGCTGTTGATGCTGCTGATGTGTTTGTTGTTGTTGCTGCTGCTGTTGCTGTTGCTATTGTTCGGGTTCTTTGTTCAGGATATTGGTGTTGTTAGTTTTAAGGTTGTTGTTGTTGCTGCTGCTGCTACTGATGATGATGATGATTATGCTGTTGTTGTTGTGTGTTTTTTGCTGCTGCTGCTGCTGTTGTTGTTGCAGTTGCTGTTGTTCAGGTTATTTGTTCAGGTTATTGTTATTGTTTTGTTGTTTTATTTTGTTTGATTTCTTTTTCTTTTTCAGGTTGTTGTGTTGCTGCTGCTGTTGTTGTTACTGTTTCTGTTGTTCAAGTTTGTTTAGGTCATTGTTGTTGTTTCTCAGGTTGTTGTTGTTTTAAGGTTGCTACTGCTACTGTTGCTGCTGCTGCTGTTCAGGTTATTTGTTCAGGTCATTGTTGTTGTTTTCAGGTTGTTGTTGCTGCTACTGATGATGATTATGCTGTTGTTGTTGTAGTTCATGTCTGTATTGTTGTTGTTGTTTTTCATATCATTGTTGTTATTGCCGATGTTTTGTTGTTGTTGTTTTGTTGCTGCTGCTGTTGCTATTGTTCAGGTTCTTTGTTCAGGTCTTTGTTGTTTTTCAGGTAGTTGTTGCTGCTGTTGTTGTTGCTGTTGCTGTTGTTCAGGTTCTTTGTTCAGGTCATTGTTGTTGTTGTTTTTCAGGATGTTGCTGCTGCTGCTGATGATGATGATGATGATGATGATGATGCTATTGTTCAGGTTATTTGTTCAGGTGATTGTAATTGTTTTGTTGTTGTTTTATTGTTTTATTTTGTTTGATTTCATTTTCTTTCTCATGTTGTTGTGTTGCTGCTGCTGTTATTGCTACTGATTATGCTGTTGTTGCTGCTGTTGTTGTTGCTGCTGCCTTTGTGGTTGCTGTTGTTCAGGTTCTTTGTTAAATTCGTTGTTGTTGTTTTTCAGGTTGTTGCTGCTGCTGCTGCTGCTGTTTTTGTTCAGGTCATTGTTGTTGTTGTTTTTCATGTTGCTGTTGCTCAGGTTCTTTGTTCAGGTCATTGTTGATGTTTTTAGGTTGTTGTTGCTACAAATGATGATGATGATAATTATGCTGTTGTTGCTTTTGTTCATGTCTGTATTGTTGTTGTTCACATCATTGTTGTTGTTGTTGTTGCCATTGTTGTAGTTTTGTTGTTGTTTTGTTGCTGCTGTTGCTATTGTTCAGGTTCATTGTTCAGCTGTTTGTTGTTGTTTTTCAGGTTGTTGTTGCTGTTGTTGATTATGATGTTGTTGTTTTTGGTGTTTCTGCTGCTGTTGTTTTTGCTGTTGCTGCTGTTCAGGTTATTTGTTCTGGTCATTGTTGTTGTTGTTGTTTTAAGGTTGCTGCTGCTGCAGCTGCTGTTGCTGTTGTTGTTGCTGCTGCTGCTGTTCTTGTTATTTGTTCAGGTTGTTGTTGTTGCTGCTGCTGCTACTGATGATGATGATGATGGTGATTATGCTGTTGTTGTGTTTTTTTTGCTGCTGTTGTTGTTGTTGCAGTTGCTGTTGTTCAGGATCTTTGTACGGGTAGTTGTTGTTGTTGTTGTTTTCCAGGCTGCTGTTGTTGTTGTTGCTGCTGCTATTGTTCAGGTTTGTTCAGGTCTTTGTTGTTTTTCAGGTTGTTGTTGCTGTTGTTGTTGCTGTTGTTCAGGTTCTTTGTTCAGGTCATTGTTGCTGTTGTTTTTCAGGATGTTGTTGTTGCTGCTGCTGCTACTGATGATGCTGATGATGACGATGATGATGATGATCAGGTTATTTGTTCAGGAGATTGTTATTGTTTTATTGTTTCATTTTGTTTGATTTCTTTTTCTTTTTCAGGTTGTTGTGTTGCTACTGCTGTTATTGCTACTGATTATGCTGCTGTTGATATTGTTGATGTTGTTGTTGTTGTTGCTGCTGCTGTTGCTATTGTTCAGGTTCTTTGTTCAGGATATTGGTGTTGTTAGTTTTAAGGTTGTTGCTGCTGCTGCTACTGATGATGATGAAGATTATGCTGTTGTTGTTGTGTGTTTTTTGCTGCTGCTGTTGTTGCTGCTGCTGCTGCTGTTCAGGTTATTTGTTCTGGTCATTGTTGTTGTTTTCAGGTTGTTGTTGCTTCTACTGATGATGATTATGCTGTTGTTGTTGTAGTTCATGTCTGTATTGTTGTTGTTGTTTTTCATATCATTGTTGTTGTTGCCGATGTTTTGTTGTTGTTGTTTTGTTGCTGCTGCTGTTGCTATTGTTCAGGTTCTTTGTTCAGGTCTTTGTTGTTTTTCAGGTAGTTGTTGCTCCTGTTGTTGTTGCTATTGCTGTTGTTCAGGTTCTTTGTTCAGGTCATTGTTGTTGTTGTTTTTCAGGATGTTGCTGCTGCTGCTGCTGCTGATGATGATGATGATGATGATGATGATGATGCTATTGTTCAGGTTATTTGTTCAGGTGATTGTAATTGTTTTGTTGTTGTTTTATTGTTTTATTTTGTTTGATTTCTTTTTCTTTCTCATGTTGTTGTCTTGCTGCTGCTGTTATTGCTACTGATTATGCTGTTGTTGCTGCTGTTGTTGTTGCTGCTGCCTTTGTGGTTGCTGTTGTTCAGGTTCTTTGTTCAATTCGTTGTTGTTGTTTTTCAGGTTGTTGCTGCTGCTGCTGCTGCTGCTGTTTTTGTTCAGGTCATTGTTGTTGTTGTTTTTCATGTTGCTGTTGCTACTAATGATGATGATGATAATTATGCTGTTGTTGCTTTGTTCATGTCTGTATTGTTGTTGTTCACATCATTGTTGTAGTTTTGTTGTTGTTTTGTTGCTGCTGTTGCTATTGTTCAGGTTCATTGTTCAGCTATTTGTTGTTGTTTTTCAGGTTGTTGTTGCTGTTGTTGATTATGATGTTGTTGTTTTTGGTGCTTCTGCTGCTGTTGTTTTTGCTGTTGCTGCTGTTCAGGTTATTTGTTCTGGTCATTGATGTTGTTGTTGTTTTAACGTTGCTGCTGCTGCAGCTACTGTTGCTGTTGCTGTTGTTGTTGCTGCTGCTGCTGTTCAGGTTATTTGTTCAGGTTGTTGATGCTGCTGCTGCTTCTGATGATGATGAACATTATGCTGTTGTTGTGTGTTTTTTTGCTGCTGCTGCTGCTGCTGTTGCTGTTGCAGTTGCAGTTGCTGTGGTTCAGGGTCTTTGTACTGGTAGTTGTTGTTTCTGTTGTTTTCCAGGTTACTGCTGTTGTTGTTGCTGCTGCTTCTGCTGCTATTGTTCAGGTTTGTTCAGGTCTTTGTTGTTTTTCAGGTTGTTGTTGCTGTTGCTGCTGTGTTGTTGCTGTTGCTGTTGTTCAGGTTCTTTGTACGAGTAGTTTTTGTTGTTGTTGTTTTCCAGGTTGCTGCTGTTGTTGTTGCTGCTGCTGCTGCTGCTATTGTTCAGGTTTGTTCAGGTCTTTGTTGTTTTTCAGGTTGTTGTTGCTGTTGCTGCTGTTGCTGCTGTTTTTGTTACTGTTTCTGTTGTTCAGGTTCTTTGTTCAGGTCATAGTTGTTGTTGTTTTTCAGGATGTTGCTGCTGCTGCTGCTGCTGCTGCTGCTGCTGCTGCTGATGATGATGATTCTATTGTTCTGGTTATTTGTTCAGGTGATTGTTATTGTTTTGTTGTTGTTTTATTTTGTTTGATTTCTTTTTCTTTCTCATGTTGTTGTCTTGCTGCTGCTGTTATTGCTACTGATTATGCTGTTGTTGTTGCTGCTGCTTCTGCTGCTGCCTTTGTGGTTGCTGTTGTTCAGGTTCTTTGTTCAATTCGTTGTTGTTGTTTTCAGGTTGTTGCTGCTGCTGCTGCTGCTGCTGCTGCTGTTTTTGTTCAGGTCATTGTTGTTGTGGTTTTTCATGTTGCTGTTGCTCAGGTTCTTTGTTGAGGTCATTGTTGTTGTTTTTAGGTTGTTGTTGCTACTTATGATGATGATGATAATTATGCTGTTGTTGCTTTTGTTCATGTCTGTATTGTTGTTGTTCACATCATTGTTGTTGCCATTGTTGTAGTTTTGTTGTTGTTGTTTTGTTGCTGCTGTTGCTATGTTCAGGTTCATTGTTCAGCTGTTTGTTGTTGTTTTTCAGGTTGTTGTTGCTGTTGTTGATTATGATGTTGTTTTTGGTGCTTCTGCTGCTGTTGTTTTTGCTGTTGCTGTTGTTCAGGTTGTGGTTGTTGCTGCTGCTGATACTGATGATGATGATGATGATTATGCTGTTGTTGTGTTTTTTTTGCTGCTGCTGCTGTTGTTGTTGTTTCAGTTGCTGTTGTTCGGGGTCTTTGTACGGGTAGTAGTTGTTGTTGTTGTTTCCAGGCTGCTGTTGTTGTTGTTGCTGCTGCTATTGTTCAGTTTGTTCAGGTCTTTGTTGTTTTTCAGGTTGTTGTTGCTGTTGCTGCTGTTGTTGTTGCTGTTGTTCAGGTTCTTTCTTCAGGTCATTGTTGTTCAAGATGTGTTGCTGCTGCTGCTACTGATGATGATGATGATGACGATGATGATGATGTTCAGGTTATTTGTTCAGGTGATTGTTATGGTTTTATTTTTGTTTTATTGTTTTATTTTGTTTGATTTCTTTTCTTTTTCAGGTTGTTGTGTTGCTACTGCTGTTATTGCTACTGATTATGCTGCTGTTGATGCTGCTGATGTTGTTGTTGTTGTTGCTGCTGCTGTTGCTGTTGCTATTTTTCTGGTTCTTTGTTCAGGATATTGGTGTTGTTAGTCTCAAGGTTGTTGTTGTTGCTGCTGCTGCTACTGATGATGATGATGATTACGCTGTTGTTGTTGTGTGTTTTTTGCTGTTGCTGCTGTTCAGGTTATTTGTTCTGGTCATTGTTGTTGTTGTTTTTCAGGATGTTGTTGTTGGTGCTGCTGCTAATGATGATGATGATGATGATGATGATGATGTTCAGGTTATTTGTTCAGTTGATTGTTATTGTTTTATTGTTGTTTTATTGTTTTATTTTTTTTTGATTTCTTTTTCTTTTTCAGGTTGTTGTGTTGCTGCTGCTGTTGTTATTACTGTTTCTGTTGTTCAAGTTTGTTTAGGTCATTGTTCTTGTTTCTCAGGTTGTTGTTGTTTTAAGGTTGCTGCTGCTACTGTTGCTGTTGTTGTTGCTGCTGCTGCTGTTCAGGTTGTTTGTTCAGGTCATTGTTGTTGTTTTCAGGTTGTTGTTGCTGCTACTGATGATGATGATGATGATTATGCTGTTGTTGTTGTAGTTCATGTCTGTATTGTTGTTGTTGTTGTTCATACCATTGTTGTTGTTTTTCAGGATGTTGCTGCTGCTGCTGCTGCTGATGTTGATGATGATGATGATGATGCTATTGTTTAGGTTATTTGTTCAGGTGATTGTTATTGTTTAGTTGTTGTTTTATTGTTTTATTTTGTTTGATTTCTTTTTCTTTTTCATGTTGTTATGTTGCTGCTGCTGTTATTGCTACTGATTATGCTGTTGTTGCTGCTGTTGTTGTTGCTGCTGCTTCTGCTGCTGCCTTTGTGGTTGCTGTTGTTCAGGTTCTTTGTTCAATTCGTTGTTGTTGTTTTTCAGGTTGCTGCTGCTGCTGCTGCTGTTTTTGTTCAGGTCATTGTTGTTGTTGTTTTTCATGTTGCTGTTGCTCAGGTTCTTTGTTAAGGTCATTGTTGTTGTTTTTAGGTTGTTGTTGCTACTAATGATGATGATGATAATTATGCTGTTGTTGCTTTTGTTCATGTCTGTATTGTTGATGTTCACATCATTGTTGTTGTTATTGCCATTGTTGTAGTTTTGTTGTTGTTGTTTGGTTGCTGCTGTTGCTATTGTTCAGGTTCATTGTTCAGCTGTTTGTTGTTGTTTTTCAGGTTGTTGCTGTTGTTGATTATGATGTTGTTGTTTTTGGTGCTTCTGCTGCTGTTGTTTTTGCTGTTGCTGCTGTTCAGGTTATTCGTTCTGGTCATTGTTGTTGTTGTTGTTTTAAGGTTGCTGCTGCTGCTGCTGCAGCTGCTGTTGCTGTTGTTGTTGCTGTTGCTGCTGTTCAGGTTATTTGTTCAGGTTGTTGTTATTGCTGATGCTGCTACTGATGATGATGATGATTATGCTGTTGTTGTGTTTTTTTTTGCTGCTGCTGCTGTTGTTGTTGCAGTTGCTGTAGTTCACGGTCTTTGTACGGGTAGTTGTTGTTGCTGTTGTTTTCAAGGTTGCTGCTGTTGTTGTTGTTGCTGTTGCTGCTGCTATTGTTCAGGTTTGTTCAGGTCTTTGTTGTTTTTCAGGTTGTTGTTGCTGTTGCTGCTGTTGTTGTTGCTGTTGCTGTTGTTCAGGTTCTTTGTTCAGGTCATTGTTGTTGTTTTTCAGGATGTTGTTGTTGGATGTTGTTGTTGGTGCTGCTGCTACTGATGATGATGATGATGATGATGATGATGATGATGATGATGATGATGATGATGATCAGGTTATTTGTTCAGGCGATTGTTATTGTTTTATTTTTGTTTTATTGTTTTATTGTTGTTTTATTTTGTTTGATTTCTTTTTCTTTTTCAGGTTGTTGTGTTGCTACTGCTGTTATTGCTACTGATTATGCTGCTGTTGATGCTGCTGATGTTGTTTTTGTTGCTGCTGCTGCTGTTGCTGTTGCTATTGTTCAGGTTCTTTGTTCAGGATATTGGTGTTGTTAGTTTTAAGGTGGTTGTTGTTGCTGCTGCTGCTACTGATGATGATGATGATTATGCTGTTGTTGTTGTGTGTTTTTTGCTGTTGCTGCTGTTCAGGTTATTTGTTCTGGTCATTGTTGTTGTTGTTGTTTTAAGGTTGCTGCTGCTGCAGCTGCTGTTGCTGTTGTTGTTGCTGCTGCTGCTGTTCAGGTTATTTGTTCAGGTTGTTGTTGCTGCTGCTCCTACTGATGATGATGATGATTATGCTGCTGTTGTTGTTGCTGTTGCTGTTGTTCAGGTTCTTTGTTCAGGTCATTGTTGTTGTTGTTTTTCAGGATGTTGTTGTTGGTGCTACTGCTAATGATGATGATGATGATGATGATGTTCAGGTTATTTGTTCAGTTGATTGTTATTCTTTTATTGTTGTTTTATTGTTTTATTTTGTTTGATTTCTTTTTCTTTTTCAGGTTGTTGTGTTGCTGCTGCTGTTGTTGTTACTGTTTCTGTAGTCCAAGTTTGTTTAGGTCATTGTTCTTGTTTCTCAGGTTGTTGTTGTTTTAAGGTTGCTGCTAATACTGTTGCTGTTGTTGTTGCTGCTGCTGCTGTTCAGGTTGTTTGTTCAGGTCATTGTTGTTGTTTTCAGGTTGTTGTTGCTGCTACTGATGATGATGATGATGATTATGCTGTTGTTGTTGTAGTTCATGTCTGTATTGTTGTTGTTGTTGTTCATATCATTGTTGTTGTTTTTCAGGATATTGCTGCTGCTGCTGCTGCTGCTGATGATGATGATGATGATGATGATGATGATGATGATGATGATGATCAGGTTATTTGTTCAGGTGATTGTTATTGTTTTATTGTTGTTTTATTGTTTTATTGTTGTTTTATTTTGTTTGATTTCTTTTTCTTTTTCAGGTTGTTGTGTTGCTACTGCTGTTATTGCTACTGATTATGCTGCTGTTGATGCTGCTGCTGTTGCTGTTGCTATTGTTCAGGTTCTTTGTTCAGGATATTGGTGTTGTTAGTTTTAAGGTGGTTGTTGTTGCTGCTGCTGCTACTGACGATGATGATGATTATGCTGTTGTTGTTGTGTGTTTTTTGCTGCTGCTGCTGCTGTTGTTGTTGCAGTTGCTGTTGTTTAGGTTCTTTGTTCAGGTCATTGTTGTTGTTGTTTTTCAGGATGTTGTTGTTGCTACTGATGATGATGATGATGATGATGATGTATTGTTCAGGTTATTTGTTCAGGTGATTGTTATTGTTTTGTTGTTGTTTTATTTTGTTTGATTTCTTTTTCTTTTTCAGGTTGTTGTGTTGCTGCTGCTGTTGTTGTTACTGTTTCTGTTGTTCAAGTTTGTTTAGGTCATTGTTGTTGTTTCTCAGGTTGTTGTTGTTTTAAGGTTGCTACTGCTACTGTTGCTGTTGTTGTTGCTGCTGCTGCTGTTCAGGTTATTTGTTCAGGTCATTGTTGTTGTTTTCAGGTTGTTGTTGCTGCTACTGATGATGATGATGATGATGATTATGCTGTTGTTGTTGTAGTTCATGTCTGTATTGTTGTTGTTGTTTTTCATATCATTGTTGTTGTTGTCGATGTTTTGTTCTTGTTGTTTTGTTGCTGCTGCTGTTGCTATTGTTCAGGTTCTTTGTTCAGGTCTTTGTTGTTTTTCAGGTAGTTGTTGCTGCTGTTGTTGTTGCTGTTGCTGTTGTTCAGGTTCTTTGTTCAGGTCATTGTTGTTGTTGTTTTTCAGGATGTTGCTGCTGCTGCTGATGATGATGCTATTGTTCAGGTTATTTGTTCAGGTGATTGTAATTGTTTTGTTGTTGTTTTATTGTTTTATTTTGTTTGATTTCTTTTTTTTTCTCATGTTGTTGTGTTGCTGCTGCTGTTATTGCTACTGATTATGCTGTTGTTGCTGCTGTTGTTGTTGCTGCTGCTTCTGCTGCTGCCTTTGTGGTTGCTGTTGTTCAGGTTCTTCGTTCAATTCGTTTGTTTTTTTCAGGTTGTTGCTGCTGCTGCTGCTGTTTTTGTTCAGGTCATTGTTGTTGTTGCTTTTCATGTTGCTGTTGCTCAGGTTCTTTGTTCAGGTCATTGTTGTTGTTTTTAGGTTGTTGTTGCTACTAATGATGATGATGATAATTATGCTGTTGTTGCTTTTGTTCATGTCTGTATTGTTGTTGTTCACATCATTGTTGTTGTTGTTGCCATTGTTGTAGTTTTGTTGTTGTTGTTTTGTTGCTGCTGTTGCTATTGTTCAGGTTCATTGTTCAGCTGTTTGTTGTTGTTTTTCAGGTTGTTGTTGCTGTTGTTGATTATGATGTTGTTTTTGGTGCTTCTGCTGCTGTTGTTTTTGCTGTTGCTGTTGTTCAGGTTGTGGTTGTTGCTGCTGCTGATACTGATGATGCTGTTGTTGCTTTTGTTCATGTCTGTATTGTTGATGTTCACATCATTGTTGTTGTTGTTATTGCCATTGTTGTAGTTTTGTTGTTGTTGTTTGGTTGCTGCTGTTGCTATTGTTCAGGTTCATTGTTCAGCTGTTTGTTGTTGTTTTTCAGGTTGTTGCTGTTGTTGATTATGATGTTGTTGTTTTTGGTGCTTCTGCTGCTGTTGTTTTTGCTGTTGCTGCTGTTCAGGTTATTTGTTCTGGTCATTGTTGTTGTTGTTGTTTTAAGGTTGCTGCTGCTGCTGCTGCAGCTGCTGTTGCTGTTGTTGTTGCTGTTGCTGCTGTTCAGGTTATTTGTTCAGGTTGTTGTTATTGCTGATGCTGCTACTGATGATAATGATGATTACGCTGTTGTTGTGTTTTTTTTGCTGCTGCTGCTGCTGCTGTTGTTGTTGCAGTTGCTGTAGTTCACGGTCTTTGTACGGGTAGTTGTTGTTGCTGTTGTTATTAAGGTTGCTGCTGTTGTTGCTGTTGCTGTTGCTGCTGCTATTGTTCAGGTCTTTGTTGTTTTTCAGGTTGTTGTTGCTGTTGCTGCTGTTGTTGTTGCTGTTGCTGTTGTTCAGGTTCTTTGTTCAGGTCATTGTTGTTGTTGTTTTTCAGGATGTTGTTGTTGGTGCTGCTGCTACTGATGATGATGATGATGATGATGATGATGATGATGATGATGATGCTATTGTTCAGGTTATTTGTTCAGGTGATTGTAATTGTTTTGTTGTTGTTTTATTGTTTTATTTTGTTTGATTTCTTTTTCTTTCTCATGTTTTTGTGTTGCTGCTGCTGTTATTGCTACTGATTATGCTGTAGTTGCTGCTGTTGTTGTTGCTGCTGCTTCTGCTGCTGCCTTTGTGGTTGCTGTTGTTCAGGTTCTTTGTTCAATTCGTTGTTGTTGTTTTTCAGGTTGTTGCTGCTGCTGCTGCTGTTTTTGTTCAGGTCATTGTTGTTGTTGTTTTTCATGTTGCTGTTGCTCAGGTTCTTTGTTCAGGTCATTGTTGTTGTTTTTAGGTTGTTGTTGCTACTAATGATGATGATGATAATTATGCTGTTGTTGCTTTTGTTCATGTCTGTATTGTTGTTGTTCACATCATTGTTGTTGTTGTTGTTGCCATTGTTGTTGTTGTTTTGTTGCTGCTGTTGCTATTGTTCAGGTTCATTGTTCAGCTGTTTGTTGTTGTTTTTCAGGTTGTTGTTGCTGTTGTTGATTATGATGTTGTTTTTGATGCTTCTGCTGCTGTTGTTTTTGCTGTTGCTGTTGTTCAGGTTGTGGTTGTTGCTGCTGCTGATACTGATGATGATGATGATGATTATGCTGTTGTTGTTTTTTTTTTGCTGCTGCTGCTGTTGTTGTTGTTTCAGTTGCCATTGTTCGGGGTCTTTGTACGGGTAGTTGTTGTTGTTGTTGTTTTCCAGGCTGCTGTTGTTGTTGTTGCTGCTGCTATTGTTCAGGTTTGTTCAGGTCTTTGTTGTTTTTCAGGTTATTGTTGCTGTTGCTGCTGTTGTTGTTGCTGTTGTTCAGGTTCTTTGTTCAGGTTATTGTTGTTCAGGATGTTGTTGTTGCTGCTGCTGCTACTGATGATGATGATGATGATGACGATGATGATGATGATGTTCAGGTTATTTGTTCAGGTGATTGTTATGGTTTTATTTTTGTTTTATTGTTTTATTTTGTTTGATTTCTTTTTCTTTTTCAGGTTGTTGTGTTGCTACTGCTGTTATTGCTACTAATTATGCTGCTGTTGATGCTGCTGATGTTGTTGTTGTTGTTGCTGCTGCTGTTGCTGTTGCTATTTTTCAGGTTCTTTGTTCAGGATATTGGTGTTGTTAGTCTCGAGGCTGTTGTTGTTGCTGCTGCTGCTACTGATGATGATGATGATTATGCTGTTGTTGTTGTGTGTTTTTTGCTGTTGCTGCTGTTCAGGTTATTTGTTCTGGTCATTGTTGTTGTTGTTTTTCAGGATGTTGTTGTTGGTGCTGCTGCTGATGCTGCTGCTGATGATGATGATGATGATGATGATGATGATGATGATGATGATGATCAGGTTATTTGTTCAGGTGATTGTTTTATTGTTGTTTTATTGTTGTTTTATTGTTGTTTTATTGTTGTTTTATTTTGTTTGATTTCTTTTTCTTTCTCATGTTGTTGTGTTGCTGCTGCTGTTATTGCTACTGATTATGCTGTTGTTGCTGCTGTTGTTGTTGCTGCTGCTTCTGCTGCTGCCTTTGTGGTTGCTGTTGTTCAGGTTCTTTGTTCAATTCGTTGTTGTTGTTTTTCAGGTTGTTGCTGCTGCTGCAGCTGTTTTTGTTCAGGTCATTGTTGTTGTTTTTCATGTTGCTGTTGCTCAGGTTTTTTGTTGAGGTCATTGTTGTTGTTTTTAGGTTGTTGTTGCTACTAATGATGATGATGATAATTATGCTGTTGTTGCTTTTGTTCATGTCTGTATTGTTGTTGTTCACATCATTGTTGTTGCCATTGTTGTAGTTTTGTTGTTGTTGTTTTGTTGCTGCTGTTGCTATTGTTCAGGTTCATTGTTCAGCTGTTTGTTGTTGTTTTTCAGGTTGTTGTTGATTATGATGTTGTTGTTTTTGGTGCTTCTGCTGCTGTTGTTTTTGCTGTTGCTGTTGTTCAGGTTGTGGTTGTTGCTGCTGCTGATACTGATGATGATGATGATGATTATGCTGTTGTTGTGTTTTTTTTTGCTGCTGCTGCTGTTGTTGTTGTTTCAGTTGCTGTTGTTCGGGGTCTTTGTACGGGTAGTTGTTGTTGTTGTTTTTTTCCAGGCTGCTGTTGTTGTTGTTGCTGCTGCTATTGTTCAGGTTTGTTCAGGTCTTTGTTGTTTTTCAGGTTGTTGTTGCTGTTGCTGCTGTTGTTGTTGCTGTTGTTCAGGTTCTTTGTTCAGGTCATTGTTGTTCAGGATGTTGTTGTTGCTGCTGCTGCTACTGATGATGATGATGATGATGATGATGATGATGATGATGATGATGATGATGTTCAGGTTATTTGTTCAGGTGATTGTTATGGTTTTATTTTTGTTTTATTGTTTTATTTTGTTTGATTTCTTTTTCTTTTTCAGGTTGTTGTGTTGCTACTGCTGTTATTGCTACTGATTATGCTGCTGTTGATGCTGCTGATGTTGTTGTTGTTGTTGCTGCTGCTGTTGCGGTTGCTATTTTTCAGGTTCTTTGTTCAGGATATTGGTGTTGTTAGTCTCAAGGTTGTTGTTGTTGCTGCTGCTGCTACTGATGATGATTATGCTGTTGTTGTTGTGTTTTTTTTGCTGTTGCTGCTGTTCAGGTTATTTGTTCTGGTCATTGTTGTTGTTGTTGTTTTAAGGTTGCTGCTGCTGCAGCTGCTGTTGCTGTTGTTGTTGCTGCTGCTGCTGTTCAGGTTATTTGTTCATGTTGTTGTTGTTGCTGCTGCTGCTACTGATGATGATGATGATTATGCTCTTGTTGTGGGTTTTTTTTGATGCTGCTGCTGCTGCTGTTGTTGTTGCAGTTTCTGTAGTTCAGGGTCTTTGTACGGGTAGTTGTTGTTGCTGTTGTTTTCCAGGTTGCTGCATTTGTTGTTGTTGCTGCTGCTGCTGCTATTGTTCAGGTTTGTTCAGGTCTTTGTTGTTTTTCAGGTTGTTGTTGCTGTTGCTGCTGTTGTTGTTGCTGTTGCTGTTGTTCAGGTTCTTTGTTCAGGTCATTGTTGTTGTTGTTTTTCAGGATGTTGTTGGTGCTGCTGCTAATGATGATGATGATGATGATGATGATGATGATGATGATGATGATGATGATGTTCAGGTTATTTGTTCAGTTGATTGTTATTGTTTTATTGTTGTTTTATTGTTTTATTTTGTTTGATTTCTTTTTCTTTTTCAGGTTGTTGTGTTGCTACTGCTGTTATTGCTACTAATTATGCTGCTGTTGATGCTGCTGATGTTGTTGTTGTTGTTGCTGCTGCTGTTGCTGTTGCTATTTTTCAGGTTCTTTGTTCAGGATATTGGTGTTGTTAGTCTCGAGGCTGTTGTTGTTGCTGCTGCTGCTACTGATGATGATGATGATTATGCTGTTGTTGTTGTGTGTTTTTTGCTGTTGCTGCTGTTCAGGTTATTTGTTCTGGTCATTGTTGTTGTTGTTTTTCAGGATGTTGTTGTTGGTGCTGCTGCTGATGCTGCTGCTGATGATGATGATGATGATGATGATGATGATGATGATGATGATGATCAGGTTATTTGTTCAGGTGATTGTTTTATTGTTGTTTTATTGTTGTTTTATTGTTGTTTTATTTTGTTTGATTTCTTTTTCTTTCTCATGTTGTTGTGTTGCTGCTGCTGTTATTGCTACTGATTATGCTGTTGTTGCTGCTGTTGTTGTTGCTGCTGCTTCTGCTGCTGCCTTTGTGGTTGCTGTTGTTCAGGTTCTTTGTTCAATTCGTTGTTGTTGTTTTTCAGGTTGTTGCTGCTGCTGCAGCTGTTTTTGTTCAGGTCATTGTTGTTGTTTTTCATGTTGCTGTTGCTCAGGTTTTTTGTTGAGGTCATTGTTGTTGTTTTTAGGTTGTTGTTGCTACTAATGATGATGATGATAATTATGCTGTTGTTGCTTTTGTTCATGTCTGTATTGTTGTTGTTCACATCATTGTTGTTGCCATTGTTGTAGTTTTGTTGTTGTTGTTTTGTTGCTGCTGTTGCTATTGTTCAGGTTCATTGTTCAGCTGTTTGTTGTTGTTTTTCAGGTTGTTGTTGATTATGATGTTGTTGTTTTTGGTGCTTCTGCTGCTGTTGTTTTTGCTGTTGCTGTTGTTCAGGTTGTGGTTGTTGCTGCTGCTGATACTGATGATGATGATGATGATTATGCTGTTGTTGTGTTTTTTTTTGCTGCTGCTGCTGTTGTTGTTGTTTCAGTTGCTGTTGTTCGGGGTCTTTGTACGGGTAGTTGTTGTTGTTGTTTTTTTCCAGGCTGCTGTTGTTGTTGTTGCTGCTGCTATTGTTCAGGTTTGTTCAGGTCTTTGTTGTTTTTCAGGTTGTTGTTGCTGTTGCTGCTGTTGTTGTTGCTGTTGTTCAGGTTCTTTGTTCAGGTCATTGTTGTTCAGGATGTTGTTGTTGCTGCTGCTGCTACTGATGATGATGATGATGATGATGATGATGATGATGATGATGATGATGATGTTCAGGTTATTTGTTCAGGTGATTGTTATGGTTTTATTTTTGTTTTATTGTTTTATTTTGTTTGATTTCTTTTTCTTTTTCAGGTTGTTGTGTTGCTACTGCTGTTATTGCTACTGATTATGCTGCTGTTGATGCTGCTGATGTTGTTGTTGTTGTTGCTGCTGCTGTTGCGGTTGCTATTTTTCAGGTTCTTTGTTCAGGATATTGGTGTTGTTAGTCTCAAGGTTGTTGTTGTTGCTGCTGCTGCTACTGATGATGATTATGCTGTTGTTGTTGTGTTTTTTTTGCTGTTGCTGCTGTTCAGGTTATTTGTTCTGGTCATTGTTGTTGTTGTTGTTTTAAGGTTGCTGCTGCTGCAGCTGCTGTTGCTGTTGTTGTTGCTGCTGCTGCTGTTCAGGTTATTTGTTCATGTTGTTGTTGTTGCTGCTGCTGCTACTGATGATGATGATGATTATGCTCTTGTTGTGGGTTTTTTTTGATGCTGCTGCTGCTGCTGTTGTTGTTGCAGTTTCTGTAGTTCAGGGTCTTTGTACGGGTAGTTGTTGTTGCTGTTGTTTTCCAGGTTGCTGCATTTGTTGTTGTTGCTGCTGCTGCTGCTATTGTTCAGGTTTGTTCAGGTCTTTGTTGTTTTTCAGGTTGTTGTTGCTGTTGCTGCTGTTGTTGTTGCTGTTGCTGTTGTTCAGGTTCTTTGTTCAGGTCATTGTTGTTGTTGTTTTTCAGGATGTTGTTGGTGCTGCTGCTAATGATGATGATGATGATGATGATGATGATGATGATGATGATGATGATGATGTTCAGGTTATTTGTTCAGTTGATTGTTATTGTTTTATTGTTGTTTTATTGTTTTATTTTGTTTGATTTCTTTTTCTTTTTCAGGTTGTTTTGTTGCTGCTGCTGTTGTTGTTACTGTTTCTGTTGTTCAGGTTTGTTCAGGTCTTTGTTGTTTTTCAGGTTGTTGTTGCTGTTGCTGCTGTTGTTGTTGCTGTTGCTGTTGTTCAGGTTCTTTGTTCAGGTCATTGTTGTTGTTGTTTTTCAGGATGTTGCTGTTGGTGCTGCTGCTAATGATGATGATGATGATGATGATGATGATGATGATGATGATGTTCAGGTTATTTGTTCAGTTGATTGTTATTGTTTTATTGTTGTTTTATTGTTTTATTTTGTTTGATTTCTTTTTCTTTTTCAGGTTGTTGTGTTGCTGCTGCTGTTGTTGTTACTGTTTCTGTTGTTCAAGTTTGTTTAGGTCATTGTTCTTGTTTCTAAGGTTGTTGTTGTTTTAAGGTTGCTGCTGCTACTGTTGCTGTTGTTGTTGCTGCTGCTGCTGTTCAGGTTGTTTGTTCAGGTCATTGTTGTTGTTTTCAGGTTGTTGTTGCTGCTACTGATGATGATGATGATGATTATGCTGTTGTTGTTGTAGTTCATGTCTGTATTGTTGTTGTTGTTGTTCATATCATTGTTGTTGTTTTTCAGGATGTTGCTGCTGCTGATGATGATGATGATGATGATGATGCTATTGTTCAGGTTATTTGTTCAGGTGATTGTTATTGTTTTGTTGTTGTTTTATTGTTTTATTTTGTTTGATTTCTTTTTCTTTTTCATGTTGTTATGTTGCTGCTGCTGTTATTGCTACTGATTATGCTGTTGTTGCTGCTGTTGTTGTTGCTGCTGCTTCTGCTGCTGCCTTTGTGGTTGCTGTTGTTCAGGTTCTTTGTTCAATTCGTTGTTGTTGTTTTTCAGGTTGCTGCTGCTGCTGCTGCTGCTGCTGTTTTTGTTCAGGTCATTGTTGTTGTTGTTTTTCATGTTGCTGTTGCTCAGGTTCTTTGTTGAGGTCATTGTTGTTGTTTTTAGGTTGTTGTTGCTACTAATGATGATGATGATAATTATGCTGTTGTTGCTTTTGTTCATGTCTTTATGTTGTTGTTCACATCATTGTTGTTGTTGTTATTGCCATTGTTGTAGTTTTGTTGTTGTTGTTTGGTTGCTGTTGTTGCTATTGTTCCTGTTCATTGTTCAGCTGTTTGTTGTTGTTTTTGAGGTTGTTGCTGTTGTTGATTATGATGTTGTTGTTTTTGGTGCTTCTGCTGCTGTTGTTTTTGCTGTTGCTGCTGTTCAGGTTATTTGTTCTGGTCATTGTTGTTGTTGTTGTTTTAAGGTTGCTGCTGCTGCTGCTGCAGCTGCTGTTGCTGTTGTTGTTGCTGCTGCTGCTGTTCAGGTTATTTGTTCAGGTCATTGTTGTTGTTTTCAGGTTGTTGTTGCTGCTACTGATGATGATGCTGATGATGATTATGCTGTTGTTGTTGTAGTTCATGTCTGTATTGTTGTTGTTGTTTTTCATATCATTGTTGTTGTTGTCGATGTTTTGTTGTTGTTGTTTTGTTGCTGCTGCTGTTGCTATTGTTCAGGTTCTTTGTTCAGGTCTTTGTTGTTTTTCAGGTAGTTGTTGCTGCTGTTGTTGTTGCTGTTGCTGTTGTTCAGGTTCTTTGTTCAGGTCATTGTTGTTGTTGTTTTTCAGGATGTTGCTGCTGCTGCTGCTGATGATGATGATGATGCTATTGTTCAGGTTATTTGTTCAGGTGATTGTAATTGTTTTGTTGTTGTTTTATTGTTTTATTTTGTTTGATTTCATTTTCTTTCTCATGTTGTTGTGTTGCTGCTGCTGTTATTGCTACTGATTATGCTGTTGTTGCTGCTGTTGTTGTTGCTGCTGCTTCTGCTGCTGCCTTTGTGGTTGCTGTTGTTCAGGTTCTTTGTTCAATTCGTTGTTGTTGTTTTTCAGGTTGCTGCTGCTGCTGCTGCTGTTTTTGTTCAGGTCATTGTTGGTGTTGTTTTTCATGTTGCTGTTGCTCAGGTTCTTTGTTCAGGTCATTGTTGTTGTTTTTAGGTTGTTGTTGCTACTAATGATGATGATGATAATTATGCTGTTGTTGCTTTTGTTCATGTCTGTATTGTTGTTGTTCACATCATTGTTGTTGTTGTTGCCATTGTTGTAGTTTTGTTGTTGTTGTTTTGTTGCTGCTGTTGCTATTGTTCAGGTTCATTGTTCAGCTGTTTGTTGTTGTTTTTCAGGTTGTTGTTGCTGTTGTTGATTATGATGTTGTTTTTGGTGCTTCTGCTGCTGTTGTTTTTGCTGTTGCTGTTGTTCAGGTTGTGGTTGTTGCTGCTGCTGATACTGATGATGATGATTATGCTGTTGTTGTGGTTTTTTTTGCTGCTGCTGCTGTTGTTGTTGTTTCAGTTGCTGTTGTTCGGGGTCTTTGTACGGGTAGTAGTTGTTGTTGTTGTTTTCCAGGCTGCTGTTGTTGTTGTTGCTGCTGCTATTGTTCAGGTTTGTTCAGGTCTTTGTTGTTTTTCAGGTTGTTGTTGCTGTTGCTGCTGTTGTTGTTGCTGTTGTTCAGGTTCTTTCTTCAGGTCATTGTTGTTCAAGATGTTGTTGCTGCTGCTGCTACTGATGATGATGATGATGACGATGATGATGATGTTCAGGTTATTTGTTCAGGTGATTGTTATGGTTTTATTTTTGTTTTATTGTTTTATTTTGTTTGATTTCTTTTTCTTTTTCAGGTTGTTGTGTTGCTACTGCTGTTATTGCTACTGATTATGCTGCTGTTGATGCTGCTGATGTTGTTGTTGTTGTTGCTGCTGCTGTTGCTGTTGCTATTTTTCTGGTTCTTTGTTCAGGATATTGGTGTTGTTAGTCTCAAGGTTGTTGTTGTTGCTGCTGCTGCTACTGATGATGATGATGATTATGCTGTTGTTGTTGTGTGTTTTTTGCTGTTGCTGCTGTTCAGGTTATTTGTTCTGGTCATTGTTGTTGTTGTTTTTCAGGATGTTGTTGTTGGTGCTGCTGCTAATGATGATGATGATGATGATGATGATGATGATGATGATGATGTTCAGGTTATTTGTTCAGTTGATTGTTATTGTTTTATTGTTGTTTTATTGTTTTATTTTTTTTTGATTTCTTTTTCTTTTTCAGGTTGTTGTGTTGCTGCTGCTGTTGTTATTACTGTTTCTGTTGTTCAAGTTTGTTTAGGTCATTGTTCTTGTTTCTCAGGTTGTTGTTGTTTTAAGGTTGCTGCTGCTACTGTTGCTGTTGTTGTTGCTGCTGCTGCTGTTCAGGTTGTTTGTTCAGGTCATTGTTGTTGTTTTCAGGTTGTTGTTGCTGCTACTGATGATGATGATGATGATTATGCTGTTGTTGTTGTAGTTCATGTCTGTATTGTTGTTGTTGTTGTTCATACCATTGTTGTTGTTTTTCAGGATGTTGCTGCTGCTGCTGCTGCTGATGTTGATGATGATGATGATGATGCTATTGTTTAGGTTATTTGTTCAGGTGATTGTTATTGTTTAGTTGTTGTTTTATTGTTTTATTTTGTTTGATTTCTTTTTCTTTTTCATGTTGTTATGTTGCTGCTGCTGTTATTGCTACTGATTATGCTGTTGTTGCTGCTGTTGTTGTTGCTGCTGCTTCTGCTGCTGCCTTTGTGGTTGCTGTTGTTCAGGTTCTTTGTTCAATTCGTTGTTGTTGTTTTTCAGGTTGCTGCTGCTGCTGCTGCTGTTTTTGTTCAGGTCATTGTTGTTGTTGTTTTTCATGTTGCTGTTGCTCAGGTTCTTTGTTAAGGTCATTGTTGTTGTTTTTAGGTTGTTGTTGCTACTAATGATGATGATGATAATTATGCTGTTGTTGCTTTTGTTCATGTCTGTATTGTTGATGTTCACATCATTGTTGTTGTTATTGCCATTGTTGTAGTTTTGTTGTTGTTGTTTGGTTGCTGCTGTTGCTATTGTTCAGGTTCATTGTTCAGCTGTTTGTTGTTGTTTTTCAGGTTGTTGCTGTTGTTGATTATGATGTTGTTGTTTTTGGTGCTTCTGCTGCTGTTGTTTTTGCTGTTGCTGCTGTTCAGGTTATTTGTTCTGGTCATTGTTGTTGTTGTTGTTTTAAGGTTGCTGCTGCTGCTGCTGCAGCTGCTGTTGCTGTTGTTGTTGCTGTTGCTGCTGTTCAGGTTATTTGTTCAGGTTGTTGTTATTGCTGATGCTGCTACTGATGATGATGATGATTATGCTGTTGTTGTGTTTTTTTTGCTGCTGCTGCTGTTGTTGTTGCAGTTGCTGTAGTTCACGGTCTTTGTACGGGTAGTTGTTGTTGCTGTTGTTTTCAAGGTTGCTGCTGTTGTTGTTGTTGCTGTTGCTGCTGCTATTGTTCAGGTTTGTTCAGGTCTTTGTTGTTTTTCAGGTTGTTGTTGCTGTTGCTGCTGTTGTTGTTGCTGTTGCTGTTGTTCAGGTTCTTTGTTCAGGTCATTGTTGTTGTTTTTCAGGATGTTGTTGTTGGATGTTGTTGTTGGTGCTGCTGCTACTGATGATGATGATGATGATGATGATGATGATGATGATGATGATGATGATGATGATGATGATGATGATCAGGTTATTTGTTCAGGTGATTGTTATTGTTTTATTTTTGTTTTATTGTTTTATTGTTGTTTTATTTTGTTTGATTTCTTTTTCTTTTTCAGGTTGTTGTGTTGCTACTGCTGTTATTGCTACTGATTATGCTGCTGTTGATGCTGCTGATGTTGTTTTTGTTGCTGCTGCTGCTGTTGCTGTTGCTATTGTTCAGGTTCTTTGTTCAGGATATTGGTGTTGTTAGTTTTAAGGTGGTTGTTGTTGCTGCTGCTGCTACTGATGATGATGATGATTATGCTGTTGTTGTTGTGTGTTTTTTGCTGTTGCTGCTGTTCAGGTTATTTGTTCTGGTCATTGTTGTTGTTGTTGTTTTAAGGTTGCTGCTGCTGCAGCTGCTGTTGCTGTTGTTGTTGCTGCTGCTGCTGTTCAGGTTATTTGTTCAGGTTGTTGTTGCTGCTGCTCCTACTGATGATGATGATGATTATGCTGCTGTTGTTGTTGCTGTTGCTGTTGTTCAGGTTCTTTGTTCAGGTCATTGTTGTTGTTGTTTTTCAGGATGTTGTTGTTGGTGCTACTGCTAATGATGATGATGATGATGATGATGATGATGTTCAGGTTATTTGTTCAGTTGATTGTTATTGTTTTATTGTTGTTTTATTGTTTTATTTTGTTTGATTTCTTTTTCTTTTTCAGGTTGTTGTGTTGCTGCTGCTGTTGTTGTTACTGTTTCTGTAGTCCAAGTTTGTTTAGGTCATTGTTCTTGTTTCTCAGGTTGTTGTTGTTTTAAGGTTGCTGCTAATACTGTTGCTGTTGTTGTTGCTGCTGCTGCTGTTCAGGTTGTTTGTTCAGGTCATTGTTGTTGTTTTCAGGTTGTTGTTGCTGCTACTGATGATGATGATGATGATTATGCTGTTGTTGTTGTAGTTCATGTCTGTATTGTTGTTGTTGTTGTTCATATCATTGTTGTTGTTTTTCAGGATATTGCTGCTGCTGCTGCTGCTGATGATGATGATGATGATGATGATGATGATGATGATGATGATGATCAGGTTATTTGTTCAGGTGATTGTTATTGTTTTATTGTTGTTTTATTGTTTTATTGTTGTTTTATTTTGTTTGATTTCTTTTTCTTTTTCAGGTTGTGTTGCTACTGCTGTTATTGCTACTGATTATGCTGCTGTTGATGCTGCTGCTGTTGCTGTTGCTATTGTTCAGGTTCTTTGTTCAGGATATTGGTGTTGTTAGTTTTAAGGTGGTTGTTGTTGCTGCTGCTGCTACTGACGATGATGATGATTATGCTGTTGTTGTTGTGTGTTTTTTGCTGCTGCTGCTGCTGTTGTTGTTGCAGTTGCTGTTGTTTAGGTTCTTTGTTCAGGTCATTGTTGTTGTTGTTTTTCAGGATGTTGTTGTTGCTACTGATGATGATGATGATGATGATGATGTATTGTTCAGGTTATTTGTTCAGGTGATTGTTATTGTTTTGTTGTTGTTTTATTTTGTTTGATTTCTTTTTCTTTTTCAGGTTGTTGTGTTGCTGCTGCTGTTGTTGTTACTGTTTCTGTTGTTCAAGTTTGTTTAGGTCATTGTTGTTGTTTCTCAGGTTGTTGTTGTTTTAAGGTTGCTACTGCTACTGTTGCTGTTGTTGTTGCTGCTGCTGCTGTTCAGGTTATTTGTTCAGGTCATTGTTGTTGTTTTCAGGTTGTTGTTGCTGCTACTGATGATGATGATGATGATGATTATGCTGTTGTTGTTGTAGTTCATGTCTGTATTGTTGTTGTTGTTTTTCATATCATTGTTGTTGTTGTCGATGTTTTGTTCTTGTTGTTTTGTTGCTGCTGCTGTTGCTATTGTTCAGGTTCTTTGTTCAGGTCTTTGTTGTTTTTCAGGTAGTTGTTGCTGCTGTTGTTGTTGCTGTTGCTGTTGTTCAGGTTCTTTGTTCAGGTCATTGTTGTTGTTGTTTTTCAGGATGTTGCTGCTGCTGCTGATGATGATGCTATTGTTCAGGTTATTTGTTCAGGTGATTGTAATTGTTTTGTTGTTGTTTTATTGTTTTATTTTGTTTGATTTCTTTTTTTTTCTCATGTTGTTGTGTTGCTGCTGCTGTTATTGCTACTGATTATGCTGTTGTTGCTGCTGTTGTTGTTGCTGCTGCTTCTGCTGCTGCCTTTGTGGTTGCTGTTGTTCAGGTTCTTCGTTCAATTCGTTTGTTTTTTTCAGGTTGTTGCTGCTGCTGCTGCTGTTTTTGTTCAGGTCATTGTTGTTGTTGCTTTTCATGTTGCTGTTGCTCAGGTTCTTTGTTCAGGTCATTGTTGTTGTTTTTAGGTTGTTGTTGCTACTAATGATGATGATGATAATTATGCTGTTGTTGCTTTTGTTCATGTCTGTATTGTTGTTGTTCACATCATTGTTGTTGTTGTTGCCATTGTTGTAGTTTTGTTGTTGTTGTTTTGTTGCTGCTGTTGCTATTGTTCAGGTTCATTGTTCAGCTGTTTGTTGTTGTTTTTCAGGTTGTTGTTGCTGTTGTTGATTATGATGTTGTTTTTGGTGCTTCTGCTGCTGTTGTTTTTGCTGTTGCTGTTGTTCAGGTTGTGGTTGTTGCTGCTGCTGATACTGATGATGCTGTTGTTGCTTTTGTTCATGTCTGTATTGTTGATGTTCACATCATTGTTGTTGTTGTTATTGCCATTGTTGTAGTTTTGTTGTTGTTGTTTGGTTGCTGCTGTTGCTATTGTTCAGGTTCATTGTTCAGCTGTTTGTTGTTGTTTTTCAGGTTGTTGCTGTTGTTGATTATGATGTTGTTGTTTTTGGTGCTTCTGCTGCTGTTGTTTTTGCTGTTGCTGCTGTTCAGGTTATTTGTTCTGGTCATTGTTGTTGTTGTTGTTTTAAGGTTGCTGCTGCTGCTGCTGCAGCTGCTGTTGCTGTTGTTGTTGCTGTTGCTGCTGTTCAGGTTATTTGTTCAGGTTGTTGTTATTGCTGATGCTGCTACTGATGATAATGATGATTACGCTGTTGTTGTGTTTTTTTTGCTGCTGCTGCTGCTGCTGTTGTTGCAGTTGCTGTAGTTCACGGTCTTTGTACGGGTAGTTGTTGTTGCTGTTGTTATTAAGGTTGCTGCTGTTGTTGCTGTTGCTGTTGCTGCTGCTATTGTTCAGGTCTTTGTTGTTTTTCAGGTTGTTGTTGCTGTTGCTGCTGTTGTTGTTGCTGTTGCTGTTGTTCAGGTTCTTTGTTCAGGTCATTGTTGTTGTTGTTTTTCAGGATGTTGTTGTTGGTGCTGCTGCTACTGATGATGATGATGATGATGATGATGATGATGATGATGATGATGATGCTATTGTTCAGGTTATTTGTTCAGGTGATTGTAATTGTTTTGTTGTTGTTTTATTGTTTTATTTTGTTTGATTTCTTTTTCTTTCTCATGTTTTTGTGTTGCTGCTGCTGTTATTGCTACTGATTATGCTGTAGTTGCTGCTGTTGTTGTTGCTGCTGCTTCTGCTGCTGCCTTTGTGGTTGCTGTTGTTCAGGTTCTTTGTTCAATTCGTTGTTGTTGTTTTTCAGGTTGTTGCTGCTGCTGCTGCTGTTTTTGTTCAGGTCATTGTTGTTGTTGTTTTTCATGTTGCTGTTGCTCAGGTTCTTTGTTCAGGTCATTGTTGTTGTTTTTAGGTTGTTGTTGCTACTAATGATGATGATGATAATTATGCTGTTGTTGCTTTTGTTCATGTCTGTATTGTTGTTGTTCACATCATTGTTGTTGTTGTTGTTGCCATTGTTGTTGTTGTTTTGTTGCTGCTGTTGCTATTGTTCAGGTTCATTGTTCAGCTGTTTGTTGTTGTTTTTCAGGTTGTTGTTGCTGTTGTTGATTATGATGTTGTTGTTTTTGATGCTTCTGCTGCTGTTGTTTTTGCTGTTGCTGTTGTTCAGGTTGTGGTTGTTGCTGCTGCTGATACTGATGATGATGATGATGATTATGCTGTTTTTTGTTTTTTTTTGCTGCTGCTGCTGTTGTTGTTGTTTCAGTTGCCATTGTTCGGGGTCTTTGTACGGGTAGTTGTTGTTGTTGTTGTTTTCCAGGCTGCTGTTGTTGTTGTTGCTGCTGCTATTGTTCAGGTTTGTTCAGGTCTTTGTTGTTTTTCAGGTTATTGTTGCTGTTGCTGCTGTTGTTGTTGCTGTTGTTCAGGTTCTTTGTTCAGGTTATTGTTGTTCAGGATGTTGTTGTTGCTGCTGCTGCTACTGATGATGATGATGATGATGACGATGATGATGATGATGTTCAGGTTATTTGTTCAGGTGATTGTTATGGTTTTATTTTTGTTTTATTGTTTTATTTTGTTTGATTTCTTTTTCTTTTTCAGGTTGTTGTGTTGCTACTGCTGTTATTGCTACTAATTATGCTGCTGTTGATGCTGCTGATGTTGTTGTTGTTGTTGCTGCTGCTGTTGCTGTTGCTATTTTTCAGGTTCTTTGTTCAGGATATTGGTGTTGTTAGTCTCAATGCTGTTGTTGTTGCTGCTGCTGCTGCTACTGATGATGATGATGATTATGCTGTTGTTGTTGTGTGTTTTTTGCTGTTGCTGCTGTTCAGGTTATTTGTTCTGGTCATTGTTGTTGTTGTTTTTCAGGATGTTGTTGTTGGTGCTGCTGCTGATGCTGCTGATGCTGCTAATGATGATGATGATGATGATGATGATGATGATGATCAGGTTATTTGTTCAGGTGATTGTTTTATTGTTGTTTTATTGTTGTTTTATTGTTGTTTTATTGTTGTTTTATTTTGTTTGATTTCTTTTTCTTTCTCATGTTGTTGTGTTGCTGCTGCTGTTATTGCTACTGATTATGCTGTTGTTGCTGCTGTTGTTGTTGCTGCTGCTTCTGCTGCTGCCTTTGTGGTTGCTGTTGTTCAGGTTCTTTGTTCAATTCGTTGTTGTTGTTTTTCAGGTTGTTGCTGCTGCTGCAGCTGTTTTTGTTCAGGTCATTGTTGTTGTTGTTTTTCATGTTGCTGTTGCTCAGGTTTTTTGTTGAGGTCATTGTTGTTGTTTTTAGGTTGTTGTTGCTACTAATGATGATGATGATAATTATGCTGTTGTTGCTTTTGTTCATGTCTGTATTGTTGTTGTTCACATCATTGTTGTTGCCATTGTTGTAGTTTTGTTGTTGTTGTTTTGTTGCTGCTGTTGCTATTGTTCAGGTTCATTGTTCAGCTGTTTGTTGTTGTTTTTCAGGTTGTTGTTGATTATGATGTTGTTGTTTTTGGTGCTTCTGCTGCTGTTGTTTTTGCTGTTGCTGTTGTTCAGGTTGTGGTTGTTGCTGCTGCTGATACTGATGATGATGATGATGATTATGCTGTTGTTGTGTTTTTTTTTGCTGCTGCTGCTGTTGTTGTTGTTTCAGTTGCTGTTGTTCGGGGTCTTTGTACGGGTAGTTGTTGTTGTTGTTTTTTTCCAGGCTGCTGTTGTTGTTGTTGCTGCTGCTATTGTTCAGGTTTGTTCAGGTCTTTGTTGTTTTTCAGGTTGTTGTTGCTGTTGCTGCTGTTGTTGTTGCTGTTGTTCAGGTTCTTTGTTCAGGTCATTGTTGTTCAGGATGTTGTTGTTGCTGCTGCTGCTACTGATGATGATGATGATGATGATGATGATGATGATGATGATGTTCAGGTTATTTGTTCAGGTGATTGTTATGGTTTTATTTTTGTTTTATTGTTTTATTTTGTTTGATTTCTTTTTCTTTTTCAGGTTGTTGTGTTGCTACTGCTGTTATTGCTACTGATTATGCTGCTGTTGATGCTGCTGATGTTGTTGTTGTTGTTGCTGCTGCTGTTGCGGTTGCTATTTTTCAGGTTCTTTGTTCAGGATATTGGTGTTGTTAGTCTCAAGGTTGTTGTTGTTGCTGCTGCTGCTACTGATGATGATTATGCTGTTGTTGTTGTGTTTTTTTTGCTGTTGCTGCTGTTCAGGTTATTTGTTCTGGTCATTGTTGTTGTTGTTGTTTTAAGGTTGCTGCTGCTGCAGCTGCTGTTGCTGTTGTTGTTGCTGCTGCTGCTGTTCAGGTTATTTGTTCATGTTGTTGTTGTTGCTGCTGCTGCTACTGATGATGATGATGATTATGCTCTTGTTGTGGGTTTTTTTTGATGCTGCTGCTGCTGCTGTTGTTGTTGCAGTTTCTGTAGTTCAGGGTCTTTGTACGGGTAGTTGTTGTTGCTGTTGTTTTCCAGGTTGCTGCATTTGTTGTTGTTGCTGCTGCTGCTGCTATTGTTCAGGTTTGTTCAGGTCTTTGTTGTTTTTCAGGTTGTTGTTGCTGTTGCTGCTGTTGTTGTTGCTGTTGCTGTTGTTCAGGTTCTTTGTTCAGGTCATTGTTGTTGTTGTTTTTCAGGATGTTGTTGGTGCTGCTGCTAATGATGATGATGATGATGATGATGATGATGATGTTCAGGTTATTTGTTCAGTTGATTGTTATTGTTTTATTGTTGTTTTATTGTTTTATTTTGTTTGATTTCTTTTTCTTTTTCAGGTTGTTTTGTTGCTGCTGCTGTTGTTGTTACTGTTTCTGTTGTTCAGGTTTGTTCAGGTCTTTGTTGTTTTTCAGGTTGTTGTTGCTGTTGCTGCTGTTGTTGTTGCTGTTGCTGTTGTTCAGGTTCTTTGTTCAGGTCATTGTTGTTGTTTTTTTTCAGGATGTTGCTGTTGGTGCTGCTGCTAATGATGATGATGATGATGATGATGATGATGATGATGTTCAGGTTATTTGTTCAGTTGATTGTTATTGTTTTATTGTTGTTTTATTGTTTTATTTTGTTTGATTTCTTTTTCTTTTTCAGGTTGTTGTGTTGCTGCTGCTGTTGTTGTTACTGTTTCTGTTGTTCAAGTTTGTTTAGGTCATTGTTCTTGTTTCTAAGGTTGTTGTTGTTTTAAGGTTGCTGCTGCTACTGTTGCTGTTGTTGTTGCTGCTGCTGCTGTTCAGGTTGTTTGTTCAGGTCATTGTTGTTGTTTTCAGGTTGTTGTTGCTGCTACTGATGATGATGATGATGATTATGCTGTTGTTGTTGTAGTTCATGTCTGTATTGTTGTTGTTGTTGTTCATATCATTGTTGTTGTTTTTCAGGATGTTGCTGCTGCTGCTGCTGATGATGATGATGATGATGCTATTGTTCAGGTTATTTGTTCAGGTGATTGTTATTGTTTTGTTGTTGTTTTATTGTTTTATTTTGTTTGATTTCTTTTTCTTTTTCATGTTGTTATGTTGCTGCTGCTGTTATTGCTACTGATTATGCTGTTGTTGCTGCTGTTGTTGTTGCTGCTGCTTCTGCTGCTGCCTTTGTGGTTGTTGTTGTTCAGGTTCTTTGTTCAATTCGTTGTTGTTGTTTTTCAGGTTGCTGCTGCTGCTGCTGCTGCTGCTGTTTTTGTTCAGGTCATTGTTGTTGTTGTTTTTCATGTTGCTGTTGCTCAGGTTCTTTGTTGAGGTCATTGTTGTTGTTTTTAGGTTGTTGTTGCTACTAATGATGATGATGATAATTATGCTGTTGTTGCTTTTGTTCATGTCTTTATGTTGTTGTTCACATCATTGTTGTTGTTGTTATTGCCATTGTTGTAGTTTTGTTGTTGTTGTTTGGTTGCTGTTGTTGCTATTGTTCCTGTTCATTGTTCAGCTGTTTGTTGTTGTTTTTGAGGTTGTTGCTGTTGTTGATTATGATGTTGTTGTTTTTGGTGCTTCTGCTGCTGTTGTTTTTGCTGTTGCTGCTGTTCAGGTTATTTGTTCTGGTCATTGTTGTTGTTGTTGTTTTAAGGTTGCTGCTGCTGCTGCTGCACCTGCTGTTGCTGTTGTTGTTGCTGCTGCTGCTGTTCAGGTTATTTGTTCAGGTCATTGTTGTTGTTTTCAGGTTGTTGTTGCTGCTACTGATGATGATGCTGATGATGATTATGCTGTTGTTGTTGTAGTTCATGTCTGTATTGTTGTTGTTGTTTTTCATATCATTGTTGTTGTTGTCGATGTTTTGTTGTTGTTGTTTTGTTGCTGCTGCTGTTGCTATTGTTCAGGTTCTTTGTTCAGGTCTTTGTTATTTTTCAGGTAGTTGTTGCTGCTGTTGTTGTTGCTGTTGCTGTTGTTCAGGTTCTTTGTTCAGGTCATTGTTGTTGTTGTTTTTCAGGATGTTGCTGCTGCTGCTGCTGATGATGATGATGATGCTATTGTTCAGGTTATTTGTTCAGGTGATTGTAATTGTTTTGTTGTTGTTTTATTGTTTTATTTTGTTTGATTTCTTTTTCTTTCTCATGTTGTTGTGTTGCTGCTGCTGTTATTGCTACTGATTATGCTGTTGTTGCTGCTGTTGTTGTTGCTGCTGCTTCTGCTGCTGCCTTTGTGGTTGCTGTTGTTCAGGTTCTTTGTTCAATTCGTTGTTGTTGTTTTTCAGGTTGCTGCTGCTGCTGCTGCTGTTTTTGTTCAGGTCATTGTTGGTGTTGTTTTTCATGTTGCTGTTGCTCAGGTTCTTTGTTCAGGTCATTGTTGTTGTTTTTAGGTTGTTGTTGCTACTAATGATGATGATGATAATTATGCTGTTGTTGCTTTTGTTCATGTCTGTATTGTTGTTGTTCACATCATTGTTGTTGTTGTTGCCATTGTTGTAGTTTTGTTGTTGTTGTTTTGTTGCTGCTGTTGCTATTGTTCAGGTTCATTGTTCAGCTGTTTGTTGTTGTTTTTCAGGTTGTTGTTGCTGTTGTTGATTATGATGTTGTTTTTGGTGCTTCTGCTGCTGTTGTTTTTGCTGTTGCTGTTGTTCAGGTTGGGGTTGTTGCTGCTGCTGATACTGATGATGCTGTTGTTGCTTTTGTTCATGTCTGTATTGTTGATGTTCACATCATTGTTGTTGTTGTTATTGCCATTGTTGTAGTTTTGTTGTTGTTTGGTTGCTGCTGTTGCTATTGTTCAGGTTCATTGTTCAGCTGTTTGTTGTTGTTTTTCAGGTTGTTGCTGTTGTTGATTATGATGTTGTTGTTTTTGGTGTTGCTGCTGTTCAGGTTATTTGTTCTGGTCATTGTTGTTGTTGTTGTTTTAAGGTTGCTGCTGCTGCTGCTGCAGCTGCTGTTGCTGTTGTTGTTGCTGTTGCTGCTGTTCAGGTTATTTGTTCAGGTTGTTGTTATTGCTGATGCTGCTACTGATGATAATGATGATTACGCTGTTGTTGTGTTTTTTTTGCTGCTGCTGCTGCTGCTGTTGTTGTTGCAGTTGCTGTAGTTCACGGTCTTTGTACGGGTAGTTGTTGTTGCTGTTGTTATTAAGGTTGCTGCTGTTGTTGCTGTTGCTGTTGCTGCTGCTATTGTTCAGGTCTTTGTTGTTTTTCAGGTTGTTGTTGCTGTTGCTGCTGTTGTTGTTGCTGTTGCTGTTGTTCAGGTTCTTTGTTCAGGTCATTGTTGTTGTTGTTTTTCAGGATGTTGTTGTTGGTGCTGCTGCTACTGATGATGATGATGATGATGATGATGATGATGCTATTGTTCAGGTTATTTGTTCAGGTGATTGTAATTGTTTTGTTGTTGTTTTATTGTTTTATTTTGTTTGATTTCTTTTTCTTTCTCATGTTTTTGTGTTGCTGCTGCTGTTATTGCTACTGATTATGCTGTAGTTGCTGCTGTTGTTGTTGCTGCTGCTTCTGCTGCTGCCTTTGTGGTTGCTGTTGTTCAGGTTCTTTGTTCAATTCGTTGTTGTTGTTTTTCAGGTTGTTGCTGCTGCTGCTGCTGTTTTTGTTCAGGTCATTGTTGTTGTTGTTTTTCATGTTGCTGTTGCTCAGGTTCTTTGTTCAGGTCATTGTTGTTGTTTTTAGGTTGTTGTTGCTACTAATGATGATGATGATAATTATGCTGTTGTTGCTTTTGTTCATGTCTGTATTGTTGTTGTTCACATCATTGTTGTTGTTGTTGTTGCCATTGTTGTTGTTGTTTTGTTGCTGCTGTTGCTATTGTTCAGGTTCATTGTTCAGCTGTTTGTTGTTGTTTTTCAGGTTGTTGTTGCTGTTGTTGATTATGATGTTGTTGTTTTTGATGCTTCTGCTGCTGTTGTTTTTGCTGTTGCTGTTGTTCAGGTTGTGGTTGTTGCTGCTGCTGATACTGATGATGATGATGATGATTATGCTGTTGTTGTGTTTTTTTTGCTGCTGTTGTTGTTGTTTCAGTTGCTGTTGTTCGGGGTCTTTGTACGGGTAGTTGTTGTTGTTGTTGTTTTCCAGGCTGCTGTTGTTGTTGTTGCTGCTGCTATTGTTCAGGTTTGTTCAGGTCTTTGTTGTTTTTCAGGTTATTGTTGCTGTTGCTGCTGTTGTTGTTGCTGTTGTTCAGGTTCTTTGTTCAGGTTATTGTTGTTCAGGATGTTGTTGTTGCTGCTGCTGCTACTGATGATGATGATGATGATGACGATGATGATGATGATGTTCAGGTTATTTGTTCAGGTGATTGTTATGGTTTTATTTTTGTTTTATTGTTTTATTTTGTTTGATTTCTTTTTCTTTTTCAGGTTGTTGTGTTGCTACTGCTGTTATTGCTACTAATTATGCTGCTGTTGATGCTGCTGATGTTGTTGTTGTTGTTGCTGCTGCTGTTGCTGTTGCTATTTTTCAGGTTCTTTGTTCAGGATATTGGTGTTGTTAATCTCAAGGCTGTTGTTGTTGCTGCTGCTGCTACTGATGATGATGATGATTATGCTGTTGTTGTTGTGTGTTTTTTGCTGTTGCTGCTGTTCAGGTTATTTGTTCTGGTCATTGTTGTTGTTGTTTTTCAGGATGTTGTTGTTGGTGCTGCTGCTAATGATGATGATGATGATGATGATGATGATTACGCTGTTGTTGTGTTTTTTTTGCTGCTGCTGCTGCTGCTGCTGTTGTTGTTGCAGTTGCTGTAGTTCACGGTCTTTGTACGGGTAGTTGTTGTTGCTGTTGTTATTAAGGTTGCTGCTGTTGTTGCTGTTGCTGTTGCTGCTGCTATTGTTCAGGTCTTTGTTGTTTTTCAGGTTGTTGTTGCTGTTGCTGCTGTTGTTGTTGCTGTTGCTGTTGTTCAGGTTCTTTGTTCAGGTCATTGTTGTTGTTGTTTTTCAGGATGTTGTTGTTGGTGCTGCTGCTACTGATGATGATGATGATGATGATGATGATGATGCTATTGTTCAGGTTATTTGTTCAGGTGATTGTAATTGTTTTGTTGTTGTTTTATTGTTTTATTTTGTTTGATTTCTTTTTCTTTCTCATGTTTTTGTGTTGCTGCTGCTGTTATTGCTACTGATTATGCTGTAGTTGCTGCTGTTGTTGTTGCTGCTGCTTCTGCTGCTGCCTTTGTGGTTGCTGTTGTTCAGGTTCTTTGTTCAATTCGTTGTTGTTGTTTTTCAGGTTGTTGCTGCTGCTGCTGCTGTTTTTGTTCAGGTCATTGTTGTTGTTGTTTTTCATGTTGCTGTTGCTCAGGTTCTTTGTTCAGGTCATTGTTGTTGTTTTTAGGTTGTTGTTGCTACTAATGATGATGATGATAATTATGCTGTTGTTGCTTTTGTTCATGTCTGTATTGTTGTTGTTCACATCATTGTTGTTGTTGTTGTTGCCATTGTTGTTGTTGTTTTGTTGCTGCTGTTGCTATTGTTCAGGTTCATTGTTCAGCTGTTTGTTGTTGTTTTTCAGGTTGTTGTTGCTGTTGTTGATTATGATGTTGTTGTTTTTGATGCTTCTGCTGCTGTTGTTTTTGCTGTTGCTGTTGTTCAGGTTGTGGTTGTTGCTGCTGCTGATACTGATGATGATGATGATGATTATGCTGTTGTTGTGATTTTTTTGCTGCTGTTGTTGTTGTTTCAGTTGCTGTTGTTCGGGGTCTTTGTACGGGTAGTTGTTGTTGTTGTTGTTTTCCAGGCTGCTGTTGTTGTTGTTGCTGCTGCTATTGTTCAGGTTTGTTCAGGTCTTTGTTGTTTTTCAGGTTATTGTTGCTGTTGCTGCTGTTGTTGTTGCTGTTGTTCAGGTTCTTTGTTCAGGTTATTGTTGTTCAGGATGTTGTTGTTGCTGCTGCTGCTACTGATGATGATGATGATGATGACGATGATGATGATGATGTTCAGGTTATTTGTTCAGGTGATTGTTATGGTTTTATTTTTGTTTTATTGTTTTATTTTGTTTGATTTCTTTTTCTTTTTCAGGTTGTTGTGTTGCTACTGCTGTTATTGCTACTAATTATGCTGCTGTTGATGCTGCTGATGTTGTTGTTGTTGTTGCTGCTGCTGTTGCTGTTGCTATTTTTCAGGTTCTTTGTTCAGGATATTGGTGTTGTTAGTCTCAAGGCTGTTGTTGTTGCTGCTGCTGCTACTGATGATGATGATGATTATGCTGTTGTTGTTGTGTGTTTTTTGCTGTTGCTGCTGTTCAGGTTATTTGTTCTGGTCATTGTTGTTGTTGTTTTTCAGGATGTTGTTGTTGGTGCTGCTGCTAATGATGATGATGATGATGATGATGATGATTACGCTGTTGTTGTGTTTTTTTTGCTGCTGCTGCTGCTGCTGCTGTTGTTGTTGCAGTTGCTGTAGTTCACGGTCTTTGTACGGGTAGTTGTTGTTGCTGTTGTTATTAAGGTTGCTGCTGTTGTTGCTGTTGCTGTTGCTGCTGCTATTGTTCAGGTCTTTGTTGTTTTTCAGGTTGTTGTTGCTGTTGCTGCTGTTGTTGTTGCTGTTGCTGTTGTTCAGGTTCTTTGTTCAGGTCATTGTTGTTGTTGTTTTTCAGGATGTTGTTGTTGGTGCTGCTGCTACTGATGATGATGATGATGATGATGATGATGATGCTATTGTTCAGGTTATTTGTTCAGGTGATTGTAATTGTTTTGTTGTTGTTTTATTGTTTTATTTTGTTTGATTTCTTTTTCTTTCTCATGTTTTTGTGTTGCTGCTGCTGTTATTGCTACTGATTATGCTGTAGTTGCTGCTGTTGTTGTTGCTGCTGCTTCTGCTGCTGCCTTTGTGGTTGCTGTTGTTCAGGTTCTTTGTTCAATTCGTTGTTGTTGTTTTTCAGGTTGTTGCTGCTGCTGCTGCTGTTTTTGTTCAGGTCATTGTTGTTGTTGTTTTTCATGTTGCTGTTGCTCAGGTTCTTTGTTCAGGTCATTGTTGTTGTTTTTAGGTTGTTGTTGCTACTAATGATGATGATGATAATTATGCTGTTGTTGCTTTTGTTCATGTCTGTATTGTTGTTGTTCACATCATTGTTGTTGTTGTTGTTGCCATTGTTGTTGTTGTTTTGTTGCTGCTGTTGCTATTGTTCAGGTTCATTGTTCAGCTGTTTGTTGTTGTTTTTCAGGTTGTTGTTGCTGTTGTTGATTATGATGTTGTTGTTTTTGATGCTTCTGCTGCTGTTGTTTTTGCTGTTGCTGTTGTTCAGGTTGTGGTTGTTGCTGCTGCTGATACTGATGATGATGATGATGATTATGCTGTTGTTGTGATTTTTTTGCTGCTGTTGTTGTTGTTTCAGTTGCTGTTGTTCGGGGTCTTTGTACGGGTAGTTGTTGTTGTTGTTGTTTTCCAGGCTGCTGTTGTTGTTGTTGCTGCTGCTATTGTTCAGGTTTGTTCAGGTCTTTGTTGTTTTTCAGGTTATTGTTGCTGTTGCTGCTGTTGTTGTTGCTGTTGTTCAGGTTCTTTGTTCAGGTTATTGTTGTTCAGGATGTTGTTGTTGCTGCTGCTGCTACTGATGATGATGATGATGATGACGATGATGATGATGATGTTCAGGTTATTTGTTCAGGTGATTGTTATGGTTTTATTTTTGTTTTATTGTTTTATTTTGTTTGATTTCTTTTTCTTTTTCAGGTTGTTGTGTTGCTACTGCTGTTATTGCTACTAATTATGCTGCTGTTGATGCTGCTGATGTTGTTGTTGTTGTTGCTGCTGCTGTTGCTGTTGCTATTTTTCAGGTTCTTTGTTCAGGATATTGGTGTTGTTAGTCTCAAGGCTGTTGTTGTTGCTGCTGCTGCTACTGATGATGATGATGATTATGCTGTTGTTGTTGTGTGTTTTTTGCTGTTGCTGCTGTTCAGGTTATTTGTTCTGGTCATTGTTGTTGTTGTTTTTCAGGATGTTGTTGTTGGTGCTGCTGCTAATGATGATGATGATGATGATGATGATGATGATGATGATGATGATGATGATGATGATGATGATGATCAGGTTATTTGTTCAGGTGATTGTTTTATTGTTGTTTTATTGTTGTTTTATTGTTGTTTTATTGTTGTTTGATTTTGTTTGATTTCTTTTTCTTTCTCATGTTGTTGTGTTGCTGCTGCTGTTATTGCTACTGATTATGCTGTTGTTGCTGCTGTTGTTGTTGCTGCTGCTTCTGCTGCTGCCTTTGTGGTTGCTGTTGTTCAGGTTCTTTGTTCAATTCGTTGTTGTTGTTTTTCAGGTTGTTGCTGCTGCTGCAGCTGTTTTTGTTCAGGTCATTGTTGTTGTTGTTTTTCATGTTGCTGTTGCTCAGGTTCTTTGTTGAGGTCATTGTTGTTGTTTTTAGGTTGTTGTTGCTACTAATGATGATGATGATAATTATGCTGTTGTTGCTTTTGTTCATGTCTGTATTGTTGTTGTTCACATCATTGTTGTTGCCATTGTTGTAGTTTTGTTGTTGTTGTTTTGTTGCTGCTGTTGCTATTGTTCAGGTTCATTGTTCAGCTGTTTGTTGTTGTTTTTCAGGTTGTTGTTGCTGTTGTTGATTATGATGTTGTTGTTTTTGGTGCTTCTGCTGCTGTTGTTTTTGCTGTTGCTGTTGTTCAGGTTGTGGTTGTTGCTGCTGCTGATACTGATGATGATGATGATGATTATGCTGTTGTTGTGATTTTTTTGCTGCTGTTGTTGTTGTTTCAGTTGCTGTTGTTCGGGGTCTTTGTACGGGTAGTTGTTGTTGTTTTCCAGGCTGCTGTTGTTGTTGTTGCTGCTGCTATTGTTCAGGTTTGTTCAGGTCTTTGTTGTTTTTCAGGTTGTTGTTGCTGTTGCTGCTGTTGTTGTTGCTGTTGTTCAGGTTCTTTGTTCAGGTCATTGTTGTTCAGGATGTTGTTGTTGCTGCTGCTGCTACTGATGATGATGATGATGATGATGATGATGATGATGATGATGATGATGATGATGATGTTCAGGTTATTTGTTCAGGTGATTGTTATGGTTTTATTTTTGTTTTATTGTTTTATTTTGTTTGATTTCTTTTTCTTTTTCAGGTTGTTGTGTTGCTACTGCTGTTATTGCTACTGATTATGCTGCTGTTGATGCTGCTGATGTTGTTGTTGTTGTTGCTGCTGCTGTTGCGGTTGCTATTTTTCAGGTTCTTTGTTCAGGATATTGGTGTTGTTAGTCTCAAGGTTGTTGTTGTTGCTGCTGCTGCTACTGATGATGATTATGCTGTTGTTGTTGTGTTTTTTTTGCTGTTGCTGCTGTTCAGGTTATTTGTTCTGGTCATTGTTGTTGTTGTTGTTTTAAGGTTGCTGCTGCTGCAGCTGCTGTTGCTGTTGTTGTTGCTGCTGCTGCTGTTCAGGTTATTTGTTCAGGTTGTTGTTGTTGCTGCTGCTGCTACTGATGATGATGATGATTATGCTCTTGTTGTGGTTTTTTTTTTATGCTGCTGCTGCTGCTGTTGTTGTTGCAGTTTCTGTAGTTCAGGGTCTTTGTACGGGTAGTTGTTGTTGCTGTTGTTTTCCAGGTTGCTGCATTTGTTGTTGTTGCTGCTGCTGCTGCTATTGTTCAGGTTTGTTCAGGTCTTTGTTGTTTTTCAGGTTGTTGTTGCTGTTGCTGCTGTTGTTGTTGCTGTTGCTGTTGCTGTTGTTCAGGTTCTTTGTTCAGGTCATTGTTGTTGTTGTTTTTCAGGATGTTGTTGGTGCTGCTGCTAATGATGATGATGATGATGATGATGATGATGATGATGATGATGATGATGTTCAGGTTATTTGTTCAGTTGATTGTTATTGTTTTATTGTTGTTTTATTGTTTTATTTTGTTTGATTTCTTTTTCTTTTTCAGGTTGTTTTGTTGCTGCTGCTGTTGTTGTTACTGTTTCTGTTGTTCAGGTTTGTTCAGGTCTTTGTTGTTTTTCAGGTTGTTGTTGCTGTTGCTGCTGTTGTTGTTGCTGTTGCTGTTGTTCAGGTTCTTTGTTCAGGTCATTGTTGTTGTTGTTTTTCAGGATGTTGCTGTTGGTGCTGCTGCTAATGATGATGATGATAATGATGATGATGATGATGATGATGTTCAGGTTATTTGTTCAGTTGATTGTTATTGTTTTATTGTTGTTTTATTGTTTTATTTTGTTTGATTTCTTTTTCTTTTTCAGGTTGTTGTGTTGCTGCTGCTGTTGTTGTTACTGTTTCTGTTGTTCAAGTTTGTTTAGGTCATTGTTCTTGTTTCTAAGGTTGTTGTTGTTTTAAGGTTGCTGCTGCTACTGTTGCTGTTGTTGTTGCTGCTGCTGCTGTTCAGGTTGTTTGTTCAGGTCATTGTTGTTGTTTTCAGGTTGTTGTTGCTGCTACTGATGATGATGATGATGATTATGCTGTTGTTGTTGTAGTTCATGTCTGTATTGTTGTTGTTGTTGTTCATATCATTGTTGTTGTTTTTCAGGATGTTGCTGCTGCTGCTGCTGCTGATGATGATGATGCTATTGTTCAGGTTATTTGTTCAGGTGATTGTTATTGTTTTGTTGTTGTTTTATTGTTTTATTTTGTTTTGATTTCTTTTTCTTTTTCATGTTGTTATGTTGCTGCTGCTGTTATTGCTACTGATTATGCTGTTGTTGCTGCTGTTGTTGTTGCTGCTGCTTCTGCTGCTGCCTTTGTGGTTGCTGTTGTTCAGGTTCTTTGTTCAATTCGTTGTTGTTGTTTTTCAGGTTGCTGCTGCTGCTGCTGCTGCTGCTGCTGCTGCTGTTTTTGTTCAGGTCATTGTTGTTGTTGTTTTTCATGTTGCTGTTGCTCAGGTTCTTTGTTCAGGTGATTGTTATTGTTTTGTTGTTGTTTTATTGTTTTATTTTGTTTTTGTTCAGGTCATTGTTGTTGTTGTTTTTCATGTTGCTGTTGCTCAGGTTATTTGTTCAGGTGATTGTTATTGTTTTGTTGTTGTTTTATTGTTTTATTTTGTTTTGATTTCTTTTTCTTTTTCATGTTGTTATGTTGCTGCTGCTGTTATTGCTACTGATTATGCTGTTGTTGCTGCTGTTGTTGTTGCTGCTGCTTCTGCTGCTGCCTTTGTGGTTGCTGTTGTTCAGGTTCTTTGTTCAATTCGTTGTTGTTGTTTTTCAGGTTGCTGCTGCTGCTGCTGCTGCTGCTGCTGCTGCTGCTGTTTTTGTTCAGGTCATTGTTGTTGTTGTTTTTCATGTTGCTGTTGCTCAGGTTCTTTGTTGAGGTCATTGTTGTTGTTTTTAGGTTGTTGTTGCTACTAATGATGATGATGATAATTATGCTGTTGTTGCTTTTGTTCATGTCTTTATGTTGTTGTTCACATCATTGTTGTTGTTGTTATTGCCATTGTTGTAGTTTTGTTGTTGTTGTTTGGTTGCTGTGAATGCTATTGTTCCTGTTCATTGTTCAGCTGTTTGTTGTTGTTTTTGAGGTTGTTGCTGTTGTTGATTATGATGTTGTTGTTTTTGGTGCTTCTGCTGCTGTTGTTTTTGCTGTTGCTGCTGTTCAGGTTATTTGTTCTGGTCATTGTTGTTGTTGTTGTTTTAAGGTTGCTGCTGCTGCTGCTGCAGCTGCTGTTGCTGTTGTTGTTGCTGCTGCTGCTGTTCAGGTTATTTGTTCAGGTCATTGTTGTTTTCATGTTGTTGTTGCTGCTACTGATGATGATGCTGATGATGATTATGCTGTTGTTGTTGTAGTTCATGTCTGTATTGTTGTTGTTGTTTTTCATATCATTGTTGTTGTTGTCGATGTTTTGTTGTTGTTGTTTTGTTGCTGCTGCTGTTGCTATTGTTCAGGTTCTTTGTTCAGGTCTTTGTTGTTTTTCAGGTAGTTGTTGCTGCTGTTGTTGTTGCTGTTGCTGTTGTTCAGGTTCTTTGTTCAGGTCATTGTTGTTGTTGTTTTTCAGGATGTTGCTGCTGCTGCTGCTGATGATGATGATGATGCTATTGTTCAGGTTATTTGTTCAGGTGATTGTAATTGTTTTGTTGTTGTTTTATTGTTTTATTTTGTTTGATTTCTTTTTCTTTCTCATGTTGTTGTGTTGCTGCTGCTGTTATTGCTACTGATTATGCTGTTGTTGCTGCTGTTGTTGTTGCTGCTGCTTCTGCTGCTGCCTTTGTGGTTGCTGTTGTTCAGGTTCTTTGTTCAATTCGTTGTTGTTGTTTTTCAGGTTGCTGCTGCTGCTGCTGCTGTTTTTGTTCAGGTCATTGTTGGTGTTGTTTTTCATGTTGCTGTTGCTCAGGTTTTTTGTTCAGGTCATTGTTGTTGTTTTTAGGTTGTTGTTGCTACTAATGATGATGATGATAATTATGCTGTTGTTGCTTTTGTTCATGTCTGTATTGTTGTTGTTCACATCATTGTTGTTGTTGTTGTTGCCATTGTTGTAGTTTTGTTGTTGTTGTTTTGTTGCTGCTGTTGCTATTGTTCAGGTTCATTGTTCAGCTGTTTGTTGTTGTTTTTCAGGTTGTTGTTGCTGTTGTTGATTATGATGTTGTTGTTTTTGGTGCTTCTGCTGCTGTTGTTTTTGCTGTTGCTGTTGTTCAGGTTGTGGTTGTTGCTGCTGCTAATACTGATGATGATGATGATGATGATTATGCTGTTGTGTTTTTTTTGCTGCTGCTGCTGTTGTTGTTGTTTCAGTTGCTGTTGTTCGGGGTCTTTGTACGGGTAGTTGTTTCCCTTAAAAAAAAGAGTTACTTCCCCTGAAAAAAAGAGTTATTTCCCTTGAAAAAAAAGAGAATTACTTCCCTTGAATAAAAGAAGGGTTATTTCCCTTGAAAAATTAGAATCACCTCCCCTGAAAAAAACTTTCCCTTAAAAAAAAGAGTTACTTCCTCTGAAAAAAACAGTTACTTCCCTTGAAAAATTAGAGTTACCTCCCCTGAAAAAAAGAGTTATTTCCCTTAAAAAAAAGAATTACTTCCCTTGAATAAAAGAAGGGGTATTTCCCTTGAAAAAAAGAGTTATTTCCCCTGAAAAAAAAAGAGTTATTTCCCTTAAAACCCCCAATTACTTCCCTTGAAAAAATGAGTTATTTCCCTTGAAAAATTAGAATTACTTCCCCTGAAAAAAAAGAGTTACTTCCCCGAAAAAAAAGAGTTATTTCCCTTGAAAAAAAAGTTATTTCCCTTAAAAAAAAGAATTACTTCCCTTGAAATAAAAAGAGTTATTTCCCTTAAAAAAGTTGAATTACCTTCCCTGAAAAATCCGGGTAACCTCCCCTTGAAAGAAAAATTAGAGTTACCTCCCCTGAAAAAAACAAAGTTACTACCCTTGAACAATTAGAATTACCTCCCCTGAAAAAAAGAGTTATTTCCCTTGAAAAAAAAGAGTTATTTCCCTTAAAAAAAAAGAGTTACTTCCCCTGAAAAAAAAGAGTTACTGCCCCTGAAAAAAATAGTTATTTCACTCAAAAAAGTTGAATTACCTTCCCTGAAAAATCCGGGTTACCTCCCCTTGAAAGAAAAATTAGAGTTACCTCCCCTGAAAAAAACAGAGTTACTTTCCTTGGACAATTAGAATTACCTCCCCTGAAAAAAAAGTTATTTCCCCTGAAAAAAAAAGGTGTTATTTCCCTTGAAAACAAGAATTATTTCCCTTAAAAAAAAGGAGTTACCTCCCCTGAAAAAAACCAATTACTTCCCTTGAAAAAAATGAGTTATTTCCCTTGGAAAATTAGAATTACTTCGCATGAAAAATCAGGGTTACCTCCCCTTAAAGAAAAATAGTTATTTCCCTTGAAAAAGAGTTATTTTCATTTTAAAAAAGAGTTACTTCCCCTGAAAAAAAGAGTTATTTCCCTTGAAAAATTACAGTTACCTACCCTGAAAAAACCCAATTACTTCCCTTGAAAAAAATGAGTTATTTCCCTTGAAAAATTAGAATTACTTCCCCTGAAAAATCAGGGTTACCTCCCCTTAAAAAAAAGAGTTATTGCCCCTGAAAAAAGTTATTCCCTTGAAAAAAAGAGTTATTTCCCTTAAAAAAAGAATTACTTCCCTTGAAAAAAGTTATTCCCTTGAAAAAAAGAGTTATTTCCCTTAAAAAAAGAATTATTTCCCTTGAAAAATTAGAGTTACCTCCCCTGAAAAAAACAGAGTTACTTTCCTTGAAAAATTAGAATTACCTCCCCTGAAAAAAAGAGTTATTTCCCTTGAAAAAAAGAGTTATTTCCCTTAAAGAGTTACTTCCCCTGAAAAAAAAGAGTTATTTCCCTTGAAAAATTAGAGTTACCTCCCCTGAAAAAAACAGAGTTACTTCCCTTGAAAAAATTAGAATTACCTCCCCTGAAAAAAGAGTCATTTCCCTTGAAAAATTTGAATTACCTCCCCTGATAAATCAGGATTACCTCCCCTGAAAAATCGAAAAGACTTCCCTTAAAAAAAGAGTTACTTTCCCAGAAAAAAATCGAATTACTTCCCTTGAAAAAAAAGAGTTATTTCCCTTGAAAAATTTGAATTACTTCCCCTGAAAAAAAAGAGTTACTTCCCTTGAAAAAAGAGTCACTTCCCTTGAAAAGATCGAGTTACTTCCCCTGAAAAAAAAGAAAAAATAGAATTACCTTCGGCCAGTAGAGCTAAAAACTGAATAACAGCAACAGCAGCAGCAGCTGCAAAAACGATGTGAACAACAACAACAATGACCTAAACAAACCTGAACAACAGCAACAACGACAGCAGCAGCAGAAACAACAACAGCATAATCATCATCAGTAGCAGCAGCAGCAACAACAACATCCTGAAAAACAACAACAACAATGACCTGAACAAAGAACCTGAACAACAGCAACAGCAAGAACAACAACAGCACCAACAGCAACAGAAACAGCAACAACAACCTTAAAAACAACAAATCCGTGGATTCACATGTTTCGCCTAATGGGGGCTGGACTTAAAAACAAAAAGGTCACTGATGCTTAAATGAGTTTGTAAACATTTTACTAACTAAAAACAATGGAGCCTGTGGATGCTCTACTGGCTAAAACGGCTCTTATATCAAGGGTTGTCGACATAAAATTCCCATCAGTAGTTTTTTTAAAACATTGCAAAAACAACAGGGATAGGATGCCATCCGCCTTATATCGCTAACCTTGTAATCATGGGCAATAAGTCTGCTGTGTCTAATCTGGCACGGGTATTTTTTAATTTGTCCCACTTTCTTCTATGAATGAAATTTCATAAAAATGGGTGGGGTGGGGTTTATATGCTGAAAGGAAAAAGAAACGCAGGGTGCGTATTTCCGCTATATATTGTATGTTTAATAAGCTACTGGTAATCGAATGGTACAGGGCGACATTAGGCCTGTCCTTTTAGAAAGAAGGTTTAAACAGCACTGAACACCCCTTTAAAGTCTCATTATCGTCAGAATGCGCATTTGGCTCAAGCAGGTGAGCAAACTTCGGCTTTAAATGTTGCAATCACTTAACATTAAATACAGTACTCAATTTTTCAAAGAGGAACTTCAGCATTTATGAATTTCTTGTTACAACGTGTACACTTCTCAAAACTGCTAACTACACCGCTACGTTTTGGGTTATATATATCGATGGGTTGAATGTTTTTCAATAAAATAAAAAGGAAATACCAATTCAATCATTTTTACATCATTTCATTTTATTTTTTTCATGGGCAATGCTAGAACTAAACCACAATAAGCAATTACAAACGACCCATGTAAACACTAAAGTCACACTTTTCATTTCTTGTTCATAAAAGTGTGACTTTAGTGTTTACATGGGTCGTTTGTAATTGCTTATTGTGGTTTAGTTCTAGCATTGCCCATGAAAAAAATAAAATGAAATGATGTAAAAATGTTTGAATTGGTATTTCCTTTTTATTTTATTGAAAAACATTCAACCCATCGATATATATAACCCAAAACGTGAGCGGTGTAGTTAGCAGTTTTGAGAAGTGTACTGTGATTAAAACGTCTACAGCATCAAGGTTGTGTCCTTTCTCTAACTGGTAAAGATCGGATGAAAAATGAAGGCCTTTGGTCAGTAGAGCTAAAAATCATCAGCTCCAAAAAAGTAGGTCAAGGTCGTAGATGAAATCCAGACATCCAAAAAAAGATGCACAACCGTAAAGTCCGTAAAGCTTATATTGAGCAAAGCAAATCAATGCCGGATTTGTATTCAGTGAAATATATATGTTCTACGCAATATGAGAATATTGACGATTCCGGAATTGCTCGGCGCAAAATAAGAATTCTTAAACTGCCCGACGATTCCGGAATTATGCAGGACTATTCTGGAATTGCGCAAGGGGTTTATACCTCAAGTCTCTGCGCAATTTGAGAATGTTTTGCGCAAAGTACGAATATGTTAAGTTAGGGTTAGTATTGGGATTTGAAAAGAAAGATGCTGTTTTAAAACATATATTATTTTTTTTATATGCTTATTTTTTTATCCATCTGTGATCAACATCTAAAATACAAATGTTATGTTTTATTTTTAGTGTGTGTGTGTGTTTCCTTTTTAAAATCAGGTTAACATGAACTTAATTATTTACAAAACAGTAAAATCAGACAATAAAGAGCATATTTTCTTTCCACGTTCCTTAATAGTTGGTTAAAAAATTGTTGATGGATTAAAAGTAATAACATTTAGTACAAGATTTTTTTGATAGTGTGTTAAACAAATCCAGTAGGCAGTAGAAAGTTACTATATTAAAAAGATGTTAACGGTGTAAAAATAACTCGTACTGGTGTAGTCGATGCTAAGTTTCGTTGATGGATTAAGTGTAAAGGATGTTAATAAGATGATTTACCGGAGTTAATGCGTATCATCACACATTCAAGTTATAATTAGTCCTTAAAGGAACTGAAGGGGATCTGGAAGATTTGTGGTTTGCTATCCAAATATGAATAAAAGAACAGAACATACTTTTGTGTAATATAAGTAATCAAGCGTTATACGTTGCATTAAGCATGCGTGTGCTCTAAATATGCCTTAGGTAATATTAAGAATTATTTATGAACACGTATAGTCTGGAAAACTTGACAGCTCTGAAAGTTTGTTGTACAAATTATAGACGTGTGCTATATGAAATCTAATAGGCAGATTTGTTGACTTCTCGACGCAACGGGAGGTTGATCATATGTCACGGACTTAGCAGTAAATTGCAAGTCATAAATGTTTATTTAATAACATAAGGTCGTAAGTGCAATCCCGTGCAATTTCTCACATTACAAAGTCAAAATGTTGAAAATAAGAAATACTATATTTTATAAGCAAGCAAACTACAGCTTATGCCATGTTAGGGAGGGACCCAACTTCTCGCATCGTGCAAAAAAACACTTTTGGTTTACCCGGAAAGATATACTCATGATTTTTTTGTATATCAATAGCAGAAACTGTACTATATACAAAACCACTGTATGGATTAATGGTAATCTTTGCATTTCGTAACACCAACGCATTTTCTACGGAAGCCCGTAAGTGATAAGAACATATTGATATTCAAAGAAAAAATGTGTACACGTTTATATTTTAGCGATATGATTTTGTTTTGTATATAAATAAGACATAAGCATGCCGGATTATATTCTGTCTATGCAGAATGCAATTTAAAAAACAATAAAAAAAATTAAAGCGGTCTAAGGATTGAAGATGGCGGGCAGATGGAGGGACGGGCATCCACTTTTTGGCTAAAACTTTCGTGCACGTTGTTAATAACTTCTGTAAATTGTTTTCGGTTAAAACCAACTTTACTGTGAAGCGTTATATCGTTAAGATGCCATTTTCTTACGAGCAAAGGCCGATTTTCTCATTTTCAGAATAGAGTTAGGACCCCTGAGCTACTTAACAAAAAAGCTTAGGTGCAAGGTTTTGATAACTTCATTATCTTATTTTGGATTTTAACTAAAATTGCTGTGAAGCCTTATATCAAACAAACATCACTTCCTTACGATCAATGTGGACCTTTGCCTTTTCTAAATAGAGTTATGGACTCTGATTTTCTACGAAAATAAATTTTTGTGTTGAGTTTATGTTGATGTTTTGTTGAAAATTAAACAACATTTTGGGTGGAAATTTTATATACAAATAGGATACCAGTAAATGTTAATAATGTTTATGATATATCAAATTGTTTTGCCATTTTGGAATAGAGGTATAGCCCTTAATTTACTTAGAAAATATGTATATTGCAACAACTATCTTTAATTGTGTAGAGTTTAAACCATATCGTTCAGTGTGAAGTCTTAATAACATTAACATACTGGCGGATATTTAGAATCCGTTCGATGGTTGCTTTTAGATTTCTTAATACAGTTATGGACCTTTAATGTACCTTGAAAATAGAATAGTAGTTATTGCAATTACTGTCTTGTCAAATTGTAAATTTCCAAATTGGTTCACTAATTTGTCACAGTCAGATGATTGTATTTATCAGAAAAATAACGAGTTTTTCATTGACTAGTTTCGTTGGAAGGCGATTGAGCGACGTCAGTGTTTGGGTATGACGTCTGGCAGAGTTTCTCCAAAAGATCTTGAATACTATCTAAATGATTTATATTTGCATTTTTGTTACATATGATCATTAACTGTCCAACCAACATTGGTGTTTCTGTGACCATGAGTTTCAATTTTAGGTTCTGATTGATTGAACAGGCAACTTTTGGTTAAGAAAGTTGTCAACGTTTCTCAAAACACATCATGAACTTGAATACTTTCCTACGGATTGTGTCGCCTTGATCCATGAGACCCAATATATTAAACAGTTTACAGTTTAAAACTATAAGTAACATTAAATGTGATTCATATCCTATTTTTTTAAAGTAAATCAGGGTTATGATGATACACCTTTGCAAAGGTTTGTCCGGATATAAAACTCAATGACTCAATAAAGCACTATTAAAGCTGGGGTAGATGAAAAGCAAAACAAAATTCCAACTATGTACTGGATTCCTAATTTACAAAAACAGCCTAATAAAGCACACTTTCTTCCTATTTCTACTGTCTGTCTGCACCACTACAAACATCTCCAAAGGTTTACCATCCTGTCTTACTGCCGTTGTAGATCACGTAACATAATATTGTGCTAAAGCTTATGCTAACTCTTGGATTAATATATTTTGGTCGGTATTACTTTCTTGAAAACGAATGCAATAAGCGAGCGTCACGCAAACCTTTTCAAAGACCAGCATTTTGCTCTTATTCAATATTTGTTTTAGTGAATAAACACTAATATGTTTGCTCAGCATTATACTGCGGTAGAATAAATTGTATTCTTTGGCATATCACTCCGTCAAAACAATCAAAATGGACTCCACCATTGCGTTTTCTATAGGGTTACAGTATAGCGTTTGTTCTTACCATCACTTTCTAAAATTTCATAGGTCTAAACAGCCTACCTACAATTAAAATAATAACCTAAATTCATCAAAAATGTCCAAAGTAAGCGGTGGTCCGTTTGATTGTTTACCACTCAGACCATCCCATAGCATTAGTGGTTTCCAGTAGCGGAGTTAATTTCTGATAACCATTTTGATATTTTAGCTATGGTCAAGTGACAAATTATGACGTAATCGCCTACTATTTTCTTAGACGTTGCCAGAGTCACATGGTGATCCTGGTAAAGACTGGGTAATGATCACTGTTAAAAGGCTTATCAAAGGAGGATGTCACCTTATTATTTTGCAACGCACTGCATGTTTAGTGGTTGGCCCATTTACAGTTCACCGCTTTGCTTTCCACTGTGTGATCGCCGGAAAGATTGTGGACCTTTGATGACGTCTACCTAAATCCTGAAAGGACGGTAACGTTTGATGTTTGTTTTCAATATTGTCTAGTAGTGCCCTCAACAGTGTCAAAATTGAAATGATCTCTCTTGTCATAGACTTTGCTTATTATTTCTCAGTTTCAATCGCGGGATGTAATTCGAGTAAAGAAGATATAGCAACTATGAGAAATATTAGCTTTTTTGAGTTGAAGTTCTTTAGGAAAGAAAATATATGTAGTAACCATAATAGAAAAGAAAGGGTTGTAATTGTCCAATATATCATCCATATACAAAGAGGTATAATAAAAGGCTTCGATTACATCTGCCTTCGCGTTTCTGGTAAAAGACTAAATATGAAACGTCTAACATAACAAAACAAAAACAAATCTGCAATAAGAGGTGCACATTTCGTTTTCATTTTGATTCCAACAATTTGTCTATAAACAATAGTGTCATACCTAACTAGTACCATATGTGTAAAAATATTATCTTATATGAAAATAAATGCTTGGAAAACAACTACGTGACAACTCCACATGGTATAATTGTCCAAAACCCTTCAACTAACTATTAGTGAGAATCAGAACTCGTTTACTGAAGTTGCTGTGTACTCAGTCTGAAGTTTAAATATTTGCAAACATCAAGGGAGATAACTTTGTAAACCATTCCTCAATTGTTCTCAAACAAAACGACCGAGACCTTTATAATATTACCCAAGAAAAGCATGGAAAATCAAATGTTATTTATTACAATCATCGTGAAAACAACAACGCTCCTTATCAGAGGACGATATCCTCATTGTTTAATTATAATATTATACAGTAATTGATGATATTTCAAAGGAAAGTAGGAAACAATCAGACGATCGAATTTAGAGCAATAACTTGATACTTGTCTAACCTGTCTGAAATCCGTTTGATATAAAGTTACACGCCAAACTGTGTGAAAATCGAAACCAATTTATTTAATGTATTGTGCACGAAAGCTGAAATTTGCATTTTTGCAATAATCAAGGGCAATAACTCAGTAAGGCAGGTGTCAATTCTGCTCATTGTCATCTTGTCAAAGTCCATATTCATATAAAGTATCATACTAAATAATTTGAAGATCGGAATCCGTTTACTAAAGTAATGTGTGTATTCAAGCTAAAATGTGCATATTCTTGCAATAACCAAGGGTAATAACTCTTTAAATCAAGTGTCAGTTTTACTCGGTATTGAACTTGTCAAAGGCCTTATAGGTATAAGGCCTAACACCATACAACATTTAGTGGAAATCGGAAACCGTTTACTGCAGTTATTGTGAACACAAATAATTCGCATTATCCCTAGCACAGGACAGAACAAAATTCATAAAAGGTCCATAACTCTTGTTAAAATTAGAAAGTGTAACGTAATCAGTTCTTGATTCTGTAGTTTGATATTTCATATACACATATAAGTTTCAAATACTGGAATTGTTTTTGCCTAAATTTCTTTTTTTCCCCTTTGACTGTTTGTTCATCGATTTTCATATAATGGCTTGGTACGAATGGGTTACCGTAGAAATCGCGATGCTAGTATGCCAGAAGTCCATACAGTGGTTTCATATGTACAAGACCCCCCATCTGTTAATATTCAAAAAATCAGGAGTATATCTTTCCGGGTAAACGTTTTCGTTTTTTTCAGGCTTGGGTCCCTGCCTATATGAGATTGTTCAGAGAATTCACACGATTGATACTGTCAATCAGTTTTTTCACTTTCCCGAAAGCTATGATTTTTCAATTACAACTTTATAATTCTAGACCATCGGTATATATATCTTGTGTACATATATGTTCTGTTATGTGTATATTACTCTATTGCACTGCTACAATGTGACTACGTGAAATATTGGTCAATGTCCCGCTGTGTCGATAATTACTGTTCCATAACATTTATGACTTGTAATACACAGCTAAGTCCGTGATGTATGGTCAACCTGCCGTTGCGTCGATAATTACTGTTACGCCATTAGGCCCCATTAAGCAGTTTATCACTATTACGTTACAACACTGATACGATTTTACAAATTTGCATATTGTATTTCAGATTGCACACAATTATATTTGGCCGTATTTAAGGGTATGTCGTAGCGAAGACAGGTCTGTATCCATATTGCATTGGTATAATATTATGTTTAATATGTTTGTGAGACGATGCAACTTTTAATTGATAATGTATAAACACACGTATACAACTTGTTAGTGTTAAGTTTTCTCTTGGAATTTAATATTTCGAACCGCACGCACGCAAACAGAGGCAGGCAGACAGACAGGCAGGCAGACAAGCAAGCAGACAAGCAAGCAGACAGACAGACAGTCAGACAGTTGTAATATTACTGAGCAATTGATCAAAGCGACGTTACCCCACGCTTATGGCAAGCCAATTGTCCAATAATTACGTGAACCCAGGTTTACGGTCGAAAAACTAGGATTAACGATCGATAAACTAGGTTTTTCGAACGTAAAAACGTGTTAACCTATACTTTCGAGCGAAAACATAGGATAACGTCCGTAAACCATAGTTCACGCTCGTAAACGTAGGTTTACGCTCGTAAACCCAAGTTCACGGTCGTAAACATAGGTTTACATTCGTAAACTATGGTTCACGCTCGTGAACCCCGGTTCACGCTCGTAAACATAGTATAACGACCGAAATTCATAGTTCAATCGAGAAACCTAGTTTATCGAACGTAAACCATGGTTTACGGTCGATATACTAGGATTATCAAAACAACTATGAATTTCGGGCGTGAACATGGGTTCACGACCGTGAACCTATGTTTACGACCGTGAACCTATGTTAACGACCGTGAACCATAGTTTACGACCGTGAACCATAGTTTACGACCGTGAACCATAGTTTACGAACGTGAACCTATGTTTACGAGCGTGAACCATAGTCTACGGACGTAAACCTATGATTACAACCGTGAACTATAGTTTACGCTCGTAAACTATGGTTTACGCTCGTAAACATAGGTTCACGTTCGTAAAACCGGGTTTATCGACGTTTTACTATGCTTTCGGACCGGTATCTGTGATTTACGAGCATAGACAATCACGACCGTGAACCATAGTTTACGAACGTGAACTATAGTTTAGGAGCGTGAACCTAGGTTTACGACCGTGAACCATAGTTTACGGACGTGAACCTAGGTTTACGACCGTGAACCTAGGTTTACGACCGTGAACCATAGTTTACGGACGTGAACCTATGTTTACGACCGTGAACCATAGTTTACGAACGTGAACCTATATTTACGACCGTGAACTTGGGTTTACGAGCGTGAACCATAGTTTACGAACGTGAACCTAGGTTTACGTTCGATAAACAAGGCTTCTCGAACAAATCTATGATTTTCGGTCGTTATCCTATGTTCACGAGCGTGAACCTATGTTCACGGTCGTAAACCCAAGTTCACGGTCGTAAACATAGGTTCACGTTCGTAAACTATGGTTCACGCTCGTGAACCCAGGTTCACGCCCGTAAACATAGGTTCACGCTCGTGAACTTAGGATAACGACCGAAATTCTTAGTTCAATCGAGAAACCTAGTTTATCGAACGTAAACATGGGTTCACGAGCTTAAACTATAGTTTACGCCCGTTATCCTATGTTTTCGCACGAAAATATAAGTAAGTTCTCGATAAACCTGGTTTTACGTTCGAAAAACCTAGGTTCACGTAATTATTGGACAATTGGCTTGCCATACACGCTCACCCACTAGCCACTCAACGCCCCCACCTACCCCATCGCGCTTGCATGATGAATGTAGCAATGAAAGAATGAGTGTTATCTTCCTCATATACACGCATGCAATTGTAGCGACGATACTTTTAAATGAATAAATAAAACGTCAATAATATACTAGAAAAGTAGGGTCTATAGAGCTAGAATTATATTATGTTGTGTTTAGTATGCCTATTAAGCATCGATGCGGGTTACTTTGATGTTGGGTTTTTATTGCATTTATAAGATATATAATTGCATTCGGTTAAATGTGTTTATTATGGATTCTAAACGTAGATATGGGATTTTTTGTTGATTTGTTTAACGCTGTTAAAATCAAACGTTGAGGTATATTAATAATTTATGTCTGTAGATTTGGGTAATATATTTGGGTATATATTGCATTTATATTGTCTAGAATTTATTGTGTCTACGAAGCCTACGGATGTGTATAGTTTAGTTGTTGTGTGTAGCAAGTTACTGCTTTGGGTAGATTTTGGATATGCACATATACTTTCGTGCCACATTATATAACTTCTGAAGCTAAATTTGGTATATTTGGGGAATGAATTTGGGTAGCTTTGGGTAAGGATTTGATTTTTTTCTGCATTTACAATATACACATAATCTTTCTTGCCATATTATATGTGTAAAGTTTATCTTCTGAAATAATGCTAGACCTGGGCAAAGATTTGGGTATATTTGGGTAAATATGTCTTGTTTCAGAAGTTGCGCTATTACACATCTACTTTCGTGCCACGAGTATAGTGGTAGATTAGCGTATGCCATTTATATTTTAATTAAAGCTGGGATAAGTGAGCACTTATCAAAAGTGAAATAATTAACTCGGTGACAGATGTTACGCTGCGGTGTTAGATATGTATAAATATTGACTAGTAATACTAGGTAATGATATTAGTGTCTCGTCTAGTCCGATGGACATTCTACAAAACATCCTTAGAGTGACCGATCGACTTCAAGAGAATGATGTAAAAACAGTATTTGTTGCTGAAATAAATCAGGTCTAACTAAAGACAGCTTTGATCGTCAAAATTAACAAAAATTTGAAAAACATTTTTAGGGATAAATTTGCTGGGAAAAAGATTAGATTTACTCTTGATTATGATGATGATATGGTACACTTCAATTATAGGGGAATGACAAAATATTTCCATTGTATTTGTCGAATATTTGGCGCTGTTTAGGTCAGTTTGGATGAAAGAAAAGAAAGTTTGACTCGTGTGAATTTAATATGATACCCTAAACAAATTGCTAAGTACCAGCCTAAGAATATGTCCATAATATTCTCATTGTTTTGTGTATTTTGAGCTTGATTAGAGATACGGTTAAACAGCAAAATAACGAGTGTAAATCGTCTGCTCTGATTGCATGAACATATTTTAAAACTTTTAAGTCAATGTGTTTTCTGAGAAATAAGTTATAACACTTAAACAACTGGGTATATTAAGTACTTCGAATTAGTGAAGCTTTCGATGTTCCTAATTCTAAAATATGCCAGTTAAAATTATTTTGACATCATGTTTTACTAGCATTACCACTACAAATGCGTTTGCAAAAGAAATTTTCAAAATATTTAATGTTAACGCTGAATTACAGTTACTTGAATTTCAAATAATATTCAATTTAAAGGGAGATAATTTAAGATTATCCGTATTTCATTTTTTTATAGACGGAAAATCTGCGATAAATGGGTCAAATTTTTATGTTTTTTTCTATTATTTCATACCAATTTGAAGAATTTGATATATTTAAGCGATCTTTGACTCATGTTATGTGCTTTATCAGTACATTTCATGTTTTCATATAAAGATGTAACAATTTAAACAAAAAATAAATGTTTTACAAACTATGGGTCAAACTATACTTATCATATATCTATTCTAAAATATATTTAAAATAAGAAAATTAGTTAAGATACAAAAGTTGATACTTAGAAATTTGTTCAGTATATGTGTAAAGGAAATTGTGATGAATTGTAAGTGATGTATGTAAGGAAGTGGTATGCACTACTCAACTTTTATAATCGGTCACTCAGTTTTTTTTTAACCCGTTTATATTACAGTCCCTGAATAATGTGAGCTTAGAAAAAAAGTTTTCTCTTACTAAGCATTGCATACACATATTTTGAAAGTTGCGTTAACTAATAATTAAGGATCTGTTGTACTTATTAAATTGTAGAAAACATAAATACTATTAAAGTTACCGCCTATGACTTCGAAAAGGTACTGATTGCGTAAGTTAATAATACTAACATTACCTACTGAACAACATTCATTTCGTCTTCTATTTCTTGAGAGCTACATATATCACACATGGGATATTATTGTGTCTGCCCGTTTCAACAAAAACAGAATGTGCTGAACATCTAAGTTTAGACAGTGCAATTTTAAATGTCAATGGTATGTTTAATGTTAAATACCTTTCAACATCCAAATGTGTTTTAAAATGTTGATAATGAATAGCTTTGCTTGACTGGTTTATGTCGCCATAATTGCTCATCACATACATCTTCTGAAATCCGCACAAAATCAAAACCATATTTGAATAGTAAGGATTTAACACGTGTTGCCCAGGTTACTCTTCCAACCTCATCAATATTTCTGAGCATAATGTAACTCTGTTTAAGATACCAGAAGTTCCAGTCACTTCTGGAGTACCACAAGGATGAGTACTAGGGCCAATATTATTCCTTGCATGCATCAATGACCTGCCAGAGAACATCAAATACGAGGTGAGGCTCTTTGCTGAGGATACAGCACTATATTTAGCATTGACAAACCTTCGAGATGCCGAAACGCTACAGAACGACCTTAACCGTATGGAACAGTGGGAAACTAATTGTGGCATAAACAAGTTAGAGATGGTACAGCTCAGAGCAGCTCGTTGGACGCTTAACAACTACTCTTACTCTGCCAGTGTTACACTTAGGTTAGAGGTCGTTAGAAAACCGACGTACTGACTCCCGATTGTGTTTGTTTTACAACATTATTTATGGGGTGATGTATAAAACCATATACTTATAAAATGAGACCAACTAGTTTCTATTTTGCTTCCATTATAAACCCAGTTTTCGGTTCCTCTAAGCTAGCCCCCTTTTCTTACGACTATATTTTTTGTTTTCTTTAGATTATTAATTTAATTTGCATACCAGTTATAACGCAAACGTTGGAAATAGCATTTATCTGAGATTGTAGAAGTCGTACGGTATCACTGCAGTTTGCCATGTCATCGGCGTATACAATTGCAAAGATATCATCAATTTCTTCTGAAATATGTATACCGTTTGTGCACGAAAGTTTAATTCGTCAATCACGTCATTAATAAAGAGATTGAACAGAATCGTGCTTAATTTACATCCTTGCCGACACCCTCTATTGCATTTAAATACGCCAGTATAACTTTCACGACCAGAACGCATGATGAAAGATTGTTGTACATGGCAATTAAAAATGTCGGGTATTTACCACCCACTCCTTTCCTTATAAGGCTGTTTAACATCTCTGTATGATCAACAGTATCGAAAGCTTTATAAAAATCAACAAACAGGCAATACAATCTCCCGCCTTTTTTACTAATTTACTTTTGAACCATTGAAATTAACGTAAACAGATTATCTATAGTGGAATAACCTTTTCTAAAGCCTGGTAGGCCTCATCAATCTTATTATGACTTTCTGCCCATGTTGATAATCTATTGAACATAATACCAGTTAAAATCGAGAAATAACGCGGTAGTTGTTAGTTCATTAAACCGGATTTGTGAAATGGACCTACGATAATTTGACCCCAAATTGTTGGAAAGACACCCGTATCCAATATTCTATTATACGAAGGTAATAATACATTTGAGATGTCTGAACGAATGCATTTAACCATCTTCTAGTATTTCACTAGGACCTGTATATTTACCAAGGTTCAACTCTTTAACACTTATCTGTAGTTCTAAAAGTGAAAATGGGTCTAAAAATATCATCGATAAGAAATATAAAAAGATCGGACAGGGAAAGTAGCATTCAAGGAGGACAGTAAACCACAGAACACAGAAACAAACACGCAAACAGACAAACAAGAAGGCAAAAGCAATAATAAATGCAAACGACATCACAAACACAAAAAGGGTTGACAATAGGGCTACCGCCTTGGAACGGTCAGTGGCAAAGTAGGCCACTGGGGGTTTAAACCGGTTCTAGGGTGCACCAAACCTCACACTTACCCTACTGTCATCCCATTAAAACAGGACAGTGTAAATAAAGAAATCCCCGCCATGATCTAATCTCTAACCAACAAGGCAGCATCAATAGGCAATATAAGTAAAACACAAATATGCTCGTGTAAATATAATACAAAAAAACAATAGCCTAGAAAGCCACAATGAAGGTACTCAATGACTTTGCAGAAGCCAGAGCAGTAAGAGAATAAACCATTAAGGGCACGACAAGAAAGATCATGGACAAACATCAAACGCCACCGTCCCAATGGGCTTTAGGTAGGCGTCATCATAGGGTCCACAGCCTGTCCGGTCATCGTACAATTAAAGAGGAAAGCATAGTGGCGAACTGTAAAAGGGTCCACCACCAAGCATGCAGTACGTTGCAAAATGATAGGGTCATAACCTCTTTTGATAAACTTTTTAACAAGTTTAACAAAGATAGTATGATAACATGATTTTGTTGTAGAAGGTTTTCAAAATCTATATTGTTGCCCAAGTCTTCATTATACAATAATTGTTTAAAACGTTCATACCACTCAGCTTTAGAGACATGTTCAGTGGATGTATTACTGCGTTTGAATCTAAGCTTTTTTACTATTTTCCAAAATAAATGTGTGTTATTCCGCGATTCTATAAGTTCTCGTTTAATTTTTTTGTTTTTGTTTACAATACTGCTTAAATATATTTATAATGTTGTAGGGTTTCCCTCGTCCTGATCATTCGGAAATGTCTTAATTGTTTGAGTTTTACTTTCTTCATGTTTTCACATTCATCATCAATCCGGTTGTACGTGTTTGCCATTTAATTTGACTTTCATATTATTTGCTTCAGTATGAAACATATCAACACTTCTATGAATAATATCAGCAAATACATCATTTAAAATGGTTTCTTTCATAGTCACAATGGAGGACTTAATATTTTTTATGTCCCATTTATAGCGTTTAAGGAGTTTTGATTTGCTGTACCGTGATTTTCATCATTTGCTTGCCTATCATTCACTCGTGGTGATTGAAATGAGAACTTAAATATAAATGGAAAATGAATGATCAGACTCAGATCGTTCACCTATTTCAAAATGCGAGACAAATGGGAACAAGCTGGATGAAACAATAAAATAATCTACTAAACTGAGGCCATTATTTGCTGTAGATGTAAAATGTCCAACTTTGTCATTAAATAATCTACCATTTAGAATATGAATACAATACATTTTACACATTTCTATGAGTGCATAACCAAACGAGTTGCAAGTTCGATCCTTAGAGTTTCTATACATAGTGAAGTTATCCTTGTCGTACATAACATTATCATCTTCAATAGTATGTTGCATTGAACCACTTATAGAGTTAAAGTCTCCAGCTAAAACAAGTTCGTCTTCGGGAAACGCTGAAACAACTTCTAAAATGTGTTCTTCAAATATTTTAACACCATTTGATTCATCATTTGCATCATAAATACGCCTTCTGGAGAAACATACAGAAAACACATCAAAATACGTTTATTTGTTTTGTTACCATTAAGCATGTCACCATTAAACCTTAGAAAGATACAATTTTATAAATGATTAAAAACTCTCGTTATAATTCTCTATTACGTGAGACTTTAACAAAAACACAAACACCGCCAGAGCGGCGACCTTTACTGGATCTTTTATTTCTGATATTATTATAACATTTGTATCCATCTAAAATGCCATTAAACTGCAATTTGACCAAGTTTCATTAAGTGCATAAATATCAAATTGTTTCAAATAACTTAAAAATCATTGTTACTAGTATATTTTAATAACCGTTGAATGTTCCAAGATAGAATGTTGATATCTGTGTTGTTTTCTACAGCATTTGTATTAAGACCGTGACCAGTGTTCCATTTATTCACCATCTTGTCCGTCGGTTAACTTTTGAGAATGCCTGAGACGTACTTCTCTATATTTAAGTATAAACATATATGTATTGCAAGCAAGTAAATTTGCAAGAAGAACCATTGTATCAACTAGTAACACGATTTGAATAGATGATAATCAAAATAACACGTTTCGTTGCAGTTGCGATAAACAACGATTGCCTTTTTTTGCCTTCCTCCAAACTTTTTTTTACAGCACCACACCTTGACTTACTAACATTGTATTTCCAAATCAAACTGTAATATTTTAAAAAAGAAACATATTTATACCCTGGCAAAACTATGTTTAGTGTGTGTGTGCATGTGCATGTGTGTCTTTCGGCTTGTCCTTCTGTAGACTCAACATTGTCCGCTCGTATTACCCCTCTCCCAAGCGAATCTCATGTAATTTAATGTTGTTAGAGGTTGACACCTATTGATTTTGAGGTCATTAGGTCAATCACTGTGACCCGATAATGAAACTTCTGGTTTGCCCTACAACTCCTCTTTCTCTGAAGAAACTCTCACGAGACTTCATGGATGGACTGCCTGTAGCGAGTGAATAACGTCTATTTATTTTAATCATTAGGTCAAAGGTAAAGATCACCATGACCGATCATGAACATTCTTGTTAACTTGAAAAATCTTCTCTGAAACCACAAAGCAAAGAGCTCTCATAATAAACGGGACCCTTAAGGCGGTTATTGCTTGGAATTTTACGGATTTCCGTACTTAATGCTGCGCTCCGCTTCGCCTCGCTTGCAAATTGTTGCGTAACATTCAACATATAAACGATAACCTATAATTCCTTTGATACTCGTGTTAATCGTTACCTTTTATAAACATTTCGTGAGTTCGATGTGCTCGCGAAAACTATCATTTTCATAAACTATCGGTAATCCACATTTTCAACACTTAGAAGTTAAATTGCAATAGGAAATTGAACAAATATACGGGTAAGCGTTCGTTTACCCAAATATACGTCGACAACTTAGTCTACATGTGTTTTTCTCATGCAACGAATGCAAATCGGAATTTTTTGCTACATAATTGTTGGCATTCGTGAATCAATGCCAAATTTAACCAAACTTCTCGAATGTTCTCAATAACCATAGAATCATGAGAGAAAGTGTATGTATGGCTAAAACAGCATTGTAATATGTATATGATAGTAGTACTCCAAGATTCATACATCAGCAAATAAAAAAGTTTTCACTGTTTTCCGGAATAGTTTTATCCGAACTGGCTGTCAATTTCATTTGTGATTACGTCAAAATTCTTGTTTTCCGACCGTTAACCACACTTGTTGATGTATGATTTGCTTTGCATTTTTTTTTGTTATTTACAAAACAGATGAAAGTTTTATCACTACGTACATGTAAATGACTATAGATGGAGCAATCGGCTAAATGACATTTCAAAACTTTGATAATATTAACTTCATTTTAAATACAATTTCCTTTTTGCGTGAATCAAAGGCGCCGTCATGCTAGTATGTCGTAACAATGGAGACCTTCTAAATATATTCGAGATATGCTATTGAAAATATGAAAACTCAAAATCGTATTTAATTATATGATCAGCCCAGTTATATGCAAGCAGGTTTAAAGTGCTGGTTTTCGAACATGACCGAGATTTCATTGATATTAACAATCTGATAAACTGTATAAATAAATCAAGACAATACTGTCAATGCTTGATCAACACTTAAAGATTGCCGTGTGCCCCTTTAAGACAGCTTATTGCAAAGTGAAATGAAAAGTTGATTGTCTAATCCAGTTATCTTTCGAGCACAAACTTCATTGGGTCTAGTTAAAGGGGTCAAGGTGTAAGTCATTTGTTAGTTTACCACATGTGTTAAAGGGACATACGGCAATCTGGCTTTATTTTCTTATAGTCAATTTTTTAATCGATAATACGTTCGCTAATATATAAACAAATGACGCTGTCGATGCAGTTAAATTTCGACAAGTCTGTGCGTTTTTATTCATGTATGCGCAAATACGCAAGTTACCTGTTAACAGGCCTGCCAAATCTCCGGATTTTTCAGCTGCTCTCCGGATATCCGGATTTAAGCGTACAATCTCCTTATTTTCCATCATAATTACTGATAAAGGTGATCCTTTGGGAGAAAATCAAAATGTTCATGATTGTCCACCTAACTGAAATAGCAAGTGTAACTAGCAACTCTTTGTGTGTGGTACCACTATAACAGCTGCTGTGTACGATGATCAGAGTTGACTTTGTATTTGCATTTAGCACGCATCTGTGTAGATAAATGCACTTTCATTAAAAAACGGTTGTGGTAGAAACTGAACCAAGTCTTTCTAATCGAAATTTGCGCTTTAAAAAAACAGTGCGAAAATCAAAAAAGTTCCGCGCTCCAAATTTCCATTTAAAATGTTCTTCGCGCGGTTTAAAACAAATTTTAAAAATCTCGGGATTTTGTGTTAAACTGTTTTTGCAGGCCTGTGTTACCTGTATAGTTGACGGAGTAAGGTATTTTAACCGCTTCATTTTTGAAAAAAACCCGATCTTATACGTAATTGGAAATCTCCGGTACTGACTTGCTTGTCTGGACACGTTAAAATATGCACAAACATGTGTATCTATCATTCATTTGATTGGTTGATTTTAAAACTACATAAATGATTTATATACATGTATATACAACTTGCATAACCTCATATCTATATTTTAAGTAACTATCTTCTCAGAACCCTCCGCGATCCAGTTCTGCGGAAAGTGTCGTGTAAGATGTATATTATTTACCGTATATATTATAAAACATTTTCTCAGTAGGATGCAATAACAACATTGAGACTGTTAAACTGATAAAGTATACGTGTATGCCTCCTTCTCTTCTTGTGGATTCCTTGCTTCCGAATAACGTCCGTTTTCGAGCGCTCGGTCTTCGATTCCCAATATTTAGACTTTAAAGGAGAGTACCGTTTCAGCTGGGTGCTGCTGGGTTGCTGGGTGCTGCTGGGTCCTGGGTGCTACCCAGCTGGGTGACTGGGTGCTGGGTGCTGCTGGGTGCTGGGTGGCTGGGTGCCGGGTGACTGGGTGGCTGGGTGGCTGGATGCTGGGTTCTGGGTGGCTGGGTGGCTGGTAGCTGGGTGGCTTGAACGGTGTTGCACTTTATATTCTAATGAACATACCAAGTCTTTTTTTCAGCTGTCTGTGTTCGATGCTTCTGAAGGATTCCATTTTCAGTATTTATTAGTCTGGAGGAAGAAACGTATGTAATATGGATACACTTTAGAAACGATATCAACAACCGAAAGGAGCTCGGAACACGAGGGACGGAAGCAACTGGATAGATTGGTAGTTAGAGGTAAAGCAGCTTGCCTTGAGTACCTTTAAGCATGTTGAATATGTTTGATAATCTATTTATCCCTCACCGATTGTATAATACAGATAACGTTCATTTCGAAATATAGTACAATACTAATCGATGACTATTTCAAACAATGAGTTGTTTAATAAACGTCCTCACTGGTCTCTTTGCGCTATGTCTAGGAGTTCATGGCTACAAGCCCGTGGTGTTCATGCACGGGATTCTGGCAAGGTCCACCGAAGCAGATCAAATGTTTGGTTGGATCAAAAAGGTAAATCCACTTTTTTTTGTTTATATGCAAATCAGCATTAATTGTTTAAAAACGTTTTCACATTAGCTCTACTGGCCATCGGGTAGCAGTGCTTATGCGGTGCTTATCGTTCGCCTGTCCTTTCTTCCGTCCGTCCGACTGTTAATTTGCCTTGTGAACTCTCTAGCACCTTAAATTTTAATTTGATATTTACCAAACTTTGCCTGGGTCATTATATCAACGAAAGCTTGGATAGTTTGGAAAAACAGCCAGATCGGATTAGTAACACCAGAGTTATGGCCCTTGTTTTACTGAAATATGTCATTTTCAGCCTTGTGAACACTCTAGCACATTCATAAATGAATGTGCTAGAGTGTTCACAAGGCTGAAAATGACATACTAAATATTTAAATTCTAAAGTATTTGATATTTACCAAACAATTGAAATCTTATTATTAATGAAAGCTAGGACAATTTCGAAAACCAGCTATTTTGGACCGGGAACACCAGATTTATATGTCACCTTGATTTATTGAAAAAGTATCATATTCTGCCTTGCGAACACCAAACTTATTGTTGATAGTGATGAAAGCTGGACATGTTCGAAAACCATTTAGAGTGTTTAAGGAACACCAGAGTTTTGGCCCTTGATTTATTGAAAACATATTCATATTCTGTCTTTTGAAAACTTCTAGCAACTTCATTTTGATTTTGATCATACCCAAAGCAGAGGATTAAGAATATAGTCTTACCTCACTGACCAAACTTAGCCAACTTGTTGTTGTTGATGAGTGTTAACAGTCTTGAAAACCAGATAGACCAGATTAGTAACACCAGCGTTATGGCCCTCTATTTATTGAAAAATGAAGCATTTTGCAATCGTTTTCGATCAGTAACTGCAGTTAGGAATGAAATATTGCAACGAAACTTGCTGTGTATGATGTAGCTTATATTAAAGGAAAGTTTGGTATTGTATTTGAGTTCACTGGGGTAAAGGTCAAGATCGCTGTTACTAACATTGTTTCCGGGCTATAATTATGAGATATTGGAACGAAACTTGTTTTTTAGGTAGCTTATATAGAAAGGAAGCATGGGATTACATTTGAGGCCACTGGATTCAAGGCCAAGGTTCCTATATTAAAAAATACAACAATGGTTTCCGGGAAGTAATTTTAGTTTGAAATGAGATATTGAAACAAAACTGTCTGTAGGTAGCTTATATGGAAAAGAAGCTTGGGATTACATTGAGGGTAGTGAGGTGTTACTAACAATAGAACAGTGGTTTCTAGGCTTTAACTTTAGTAAGGTGTGAAACCTTATATTTATTGTTAAGTCACATGTATAACCGATGATAAAGGATACCTTTAATGTAAATATTCTCTTACCCTTGATTTTATGTCGGTATCTGTATTTCAATGAATGTCCCATTTCATTTTGAGAAGATAAAACACCACCTTTATTTCATCTACACGTTTCTGTCCAAGGCAATTACTTCCGGCAATCCATTCAATTCTGCGGAGAGTTCGAGATATTCATAATGAGAAGGTTTGACGCATGCAATATTAAGCGAAAAAAAAAATCCATATTGGATTCATATTGCCATCATTTGTATCTATACTTCAGTAAAATAGGATTATTACTAGAGTAACGTGTTTTGGAAGTTTGTATCACCTCGAGTAGGTAAATGCCAGATCAAGGATCACGAGAGGCGGAGCCTCGAGTGTGATCCTGATCTGGCATTTACCTACGAGAGGTGATACAAGCTTCAGAACAAGTTAACTGTAGTAATGATCCTTTTATTATATACCTCTTACACATCATTAACATATAAATATTTACTGTATGACGTTTTCTTCTACGCAGAAAAATATCGTATTCCAGGACTTCTGCTCTTGATTGACTTTGCCACTGCATTTGACACAGTATCATGGTCTTTTATGTACAAAGTTTTACAATTTTTCAATTTTGGACCTTCGATTATAAGTTGGATAATTTTTTTTATCTAAATACCGAATCTTGTGTTATTGTAAATGGGCACATGTCAGAATGGTTCTATTTACAGAGAGGCTGCCGTCAGGGCGACTCACTGTCACCTTACCTGTTCATTCTCTGCGCCGAAGTATTAGCAATATTACTAAGAAGTAATCCAAATATCAAAGGTATTAATATTGATGATAAAGAATATTTAGTATCACAATATGCTGATGACACAAGTTTGACTCTAGATGGCTCCGGAGAATCATTAAAATTCTATGCAAGAATCTCCGGCCTTAATATCAATACAGACAAAACAAAAGTGATATGGTTTGGATCAAGAATAAATAGTAACGCTAACTTTGTCCTGAGTACAATCTTAGTTGGGAAAATGGTATTTTTACTGTTTTAGGTGTGAAATTTATTCATTGGTAAATATTAATTATGAGTCCAAAATTGAAGAAATTAAAAAAATACTTGCTGTTTGGTCTAAAAGGATACTCACTCCTATTGGTAAAATTGTTGTTTTAAAAAGTTTGGCCCTCTCAAAACTGAACCATTTAATTACTGGATTACTAAATCCATCAGCGGATAAATCAAATGAATACAAACACTATTTTACAAATTTCTTTGGAACAATTTGAGGGACAAAATAAAAAGAACTACCATTATTCAAGATTATTAGTATGGAGAAGTGGAAAAGTTCATACTAGCTCTAAAAACAACATGGATCCGTCGAATATCTCAGACAGAAAATAAATATAGTCATCTCGTGAACATTTTCTGTCCGATTATTAATAATATATTTAAATTTGAAACAGATTACATTAAACAAAATTTAAATGGAATACAAAATCCTTTTTGGAAGGATGTTCTTATCAGTTACAAATATTTTGCTGATCAAGTTAAACCAATATCTTGGCAACAATTCCACTCAGTTAGTATATGGTATAACCCAGGTATTAAGGTCGGAGGCTCTAGTGTGTTTTATAAAAGATGGTTTATAGGAGGAATAACTTTTATCAATGACATTCTAAACAAACATGGAAATCTTTATTCATACATAGAATTAAATGAACACTATAATATACAGTCCAATTTTCTTGAATATGAAGGTATTATAACTGCTGTCAGGAATTATTTGGCAAAACTGAATATTGCGCATCTAGTCTTTAATTCTACAATATGAGAAAGGCTGTCGAAACATATATGACATTATGATTAGAAATAATGTATATCCCAAAGCATTAAGTAAATGGAAAAATGAAGTAGTTAGTGTTCCAAACTTTGAATTAGAAAGATTATATGCCTTACCTTATAAAATAACAAAAGATCCTAAGTTACTTTGGTTCCAATTTAGAATCAACCATAGGATACTTGGAACAAATTACCTTTTATCTAAAATGAACATTATTAATAACGATACGTGCAGCTTTTTCAATAATGCACCTGAAACTATCCAACATCTGTTTTGGAACTGTGGAACAGTGAAAGAATTCTGGTTAAAACTTCAAACTTATATTACAGAAAAATGCAATACAGCATTCGTAACTTTAACAGAAACAGATATTTTATTTGGAAATTGTAAAGTTGATACAGTTTTGAGTAAAATCATCATGCAAGCAAAACTTTACATTTATCAAAACAAGATGCAACGTCAAATTCCACAGCTTAACCTTTTTAAAACGAATATAATATCTTTGTACAAAGTTGAGAAACTAATCGCATATAAAAACTTAAAAATTAATAAGTTTGAAACCATGTGGAGTCAATACCTTGCTATCTGTGGAACTGGAGAACAGAGATAATTTACCTAGTTGATTTTTTCAGTATCAAACTGTAGCAAATAAACTTAATGTTTTTACTCTTTTTTATTTTGAGACATGCAAATCTTATCTCACTATCAGAAATAACATACCCTTGCTTATATCTTGGTCTTTCCTAATCAACCTTCTTGTTTTTTTTAGAAAAAATAATAATTTTGGAAGTTATGTATATTAATCCTTTAAAATATTCCTGAAACATTGTTCCTTGATAATGGATTTATATACAGATTTATTACACAGGATGGGTTATTGTTTCTTTTTCTTTCCAAAAACAAAATATGAGAAAAAACTCAGTGAGCCTCAGAGTAGAGGCAATGCATAGATTTCATAATATAAAATAATGTTTATTTTTGGATATTATAACATTAAAATTATCTGTGTAAAATAAGTCTGTATGTATTGACAATGTGGGTTGTACACTGGGTTTTGAAACAAATATTCTTTACATGTATTATTGTCTTTTTCTCCAGAGTTTATAGAGACTCGCTGCAATCTTATAGCTTCCATATATTCCCTATATAGCAATCATACTATATTTTCCACCAATATTGTTTTTGAAATACCTCTGGATTGCAGTGTGGTATATTTTTTTTCCGTTTACACTCTGTTAAAATTGTACATTGTATAATATACTTCTATAATTGTAAAGAATAAGAAAACCTCCCCATGTATTCTGTCTTTGATTACAATATATGCATTGATTCACTTGATTATATTTCCTATTACTTTATTTACAAACTAATAGATGCATATTACATGTTTTTTATGTAAGGTTTGATGAGGGATGGCCCACCCCGACCCTCACAAACCTATTACGGGGTGAATAAATGGATCACCAATAATCTGGTGATTGAAATTAAAAAAAAAAAATATTTTGTAGACAAGGTGTCCATAGATTAACACGTGTTTGCCAAGGATAATCTTTATTATTGGTATAAATATTGCTGATTAGTAATGTATTCTGCAGTGTTAAGATTTGCGAATTCCACTTGAAATCTGCCTAAGTATTTGGCACACATTTCAATTACCAATTTCAATTGTTACGTTATTTAATGTCATTAATTCATAGAAGCTTCCATCATTGTTTTGGGTTAATTTTATCAATAACAAATATTTCTTCGGTCCAATTTTTTCAAACGTTCTTTTATATTTGCTAATTCTAACCTTGCCTCCTATTTTGAACTTCTGCAAAGAGTTATTGTATTGAATATCTACAGACTCTTTTGAAGAGATAATCTTATTCCAAGCTTCCAGGACTTTAGAAAAGAGTTATTGTATTAAATATCCCCAGGATTATTTTGATAAAGATATTTCGATTCCAAATCCCGGAGACTTCTGAAAAGACTTATTGTGTTAGATATCCACAGGACTTTTGAAAAGAGTTATTGTGTAATCTATTCCAGAACTCCCAGAAAAGATAACTTATTCCAAGCTTCCGGAACTTTTGAAAATAGTTATTGTGTAATCTATTCCAGAACTCCCAGGAAAGATAATTTAGTTCTGAATCCCGGAGACTTCTAAAAAGAGTTATTGTATAATATATTCCAGAACTCTTTTGATAAAGATAATCTTGTTCTAAATTCCAGAGACTTCTTGAGAGTTGTTGTGCAATCTATTCCGGGACCCCAGGAAAGATAATTAGGTTCCCAGGACTTTTGAAAAGAGTAGATACCCAGGATTTTTGAAAATAGTTATTGTGTAATCTATTCCAGAACTCCCAGACAAGATAATCTTATTCCAAGCTTCCGGAACTTTTGAAAATAGTTATTGTGTAATCTATTCCAGAACTCCCAGGAAAGATAATTTAGTTCCGAATCCCGGAGACTTCTGAAAAGAGTTATTGTATAATATATTCCAGAACTCTTTTGATAAAGATAATCCTATTCTAAATCCCGGAGACTTCTTGAGAGTTATTGTGCAATCTATTTCGGAACTCCTGGAAAAGATAATTTAGTTCCAAATCCTGGAGACTTTTGAAAGAGTTATTCCAGAACTCATCTGTAAAGATAATCTTATTTTAAATCCCGGAGACTTCTGAAAAGAGTTATTGTGTACTCTATTCTAGAATCTTATTCCAAAGTTTCGGGACTTTTTGAAAAGGGTTATTGTGTAATCTATTCTAGAACTCCCCGAAAAGATAACATTATTCCAAATCCCGGAGACTTTTTATTGTATTAAATATACTCAAACTCTTTGAAAAGATAATCCTATTCTAAATCCCGGAGACTTCCGAAAAGGGTTATTGTATTAAATATCCCGGAGACTTTTGAAAAGAGTTATTGTGTAATCTATTCCAAATCCCGGAGACATTTGAAAAGAGTTATTGTGTAATATATTCCAGAATTCTTTTGAAAAGATAATATTGTTCTAAACTTCCAGGGCTTTTGAAAAGAGTTATTTGCATTAAATATTCCATTATTCCAATTTCCGGAGACTTCTGGAAAAGAGTTATTGTGTATTCTATTTCAGAACTCTGAAAAGATAATCTTAGTTCCAAATCCCCAGGACTTTTGAAACGAGTTATTGTGTCATCTATTTCAGAACACCCAGGAAAGATAATGGTATTCCAAGCTTCCAGAACTTTTGAAAAGAGTTATTGTGTAATCTATTCCAGAACTTTTTGAAAAGATAACATTATTCAAAATCTTTTGAAAAGAGTTATTGTATTAAATATTCCAAAACTCGTTTGATAAAGATAATCTGAGTTCCGAGACCCGGAGACTTTTGAAAAGAGTTATTGTGTAATCTAATCCAGAACTCTTTGAAAAGATAACATTATTCTAAACTGCCGGAGACTTTTGAAAAGAGTTATTGTGTAATCTATTCTAGAACTTTTGTGATAAAGATAATCCTATTCCAAATCCCGGAGACTTCTTGAGAGTTATTGTATAATATATCAAAAAAACTCTCTGGAAAGATAATCTTATTCCACACTCCCGGAGACCTTTGAAAAGAGTTATTGTGTAATCTATTCTAGAAGTTTGATAAAGATAATCTTAGTTCCAAATGCCGGAGACTTTTAAAAAGTGTTATTGTATTAAATATTCCAGAACTGTTTTGAAAAGATAATTCTATTCCAAATCCCGGAGGCTTTTGAAAAGAGTTATTTGTATTAAATATTCCAGAACTCCCAGGAAAGATAACATTATTCCAATTTCCGGAGACTTCTGGAAAGAGTTATTGTGTATTCTATTTCAGAACTCTGAAAACATAATCTTAGTTCCAAAACCCCAGGACTTTTGAAAAGAGTTATTGTGTAATTTATTTCAGAACTCCCAGGAAAGATAATCGTATTCCAAGCTTCCAGAACTTTTGAAAAGTGTTATTGTGTAATCTATTCCAGAACTTTTTGAAAAGATTATATTATTCCAAATCTTTTGAAAAGAGTTCCGAGTCCCGGAGACTTTTGAAAAGAATTATTGTATTAAATATTCGAGAACTGTTTCAAAAGATAATCTTAGTCCCGAGTCCCGGAGACTTTTGAAAAGAGTTATTGATTCCAGAACTCTTTGAAAAGATAACATTATTCTAAACTGCCTTAGACATTTGAAAATAGTTATTGTGTATTCTATTCTAGAACTTTTTTGATAAAGATAATCCAATTCCAAATCCCGAAGACTTGTTGAGAGTTATTGTGTACTGAAAGGAAAAAGAAACGCATGGTGCGTATTTTCGCTATATATTCTATGTTTAATATGCTACTGCTAATCGAATGGTACAGGGTGGTAATAGGCCTGTCCTTTTAGAAAGAAGGTTTAAACAGCACTGAACACACCAATGGTTACCCCTTTAAAGTTTCATTATCGTCAGAATGCACAGTTGGCTCAAGCAGGTGAGCAAACTTAGGCTTTAAGTGTTGCAATCACTTAAATACAGTACTGAACTGGCTCAATTTTTTCAAAGAGGAACTTCAGCATTTATGAATTTCTTGTTACAACGTGTACTGTGATTAAAATGTCTACAACATCACAGTTTTGTCCTTTCTCTAACTAACTGCCCCTTTTTTTTTATTACAAAACATCTTGGGAATTCCTTGGAATATATATGGAATTAAGTGTGCAGTATATGCAATATATAGCGGAAATACGCACCCTGCATTTCTTTTTCCTTTCAGTATATATAAAAAAGAAATCTCTGGAAAGATAATCCAAACTCCCAGAAACTTTTGAAAAGAGTTCTTGTGTAATCTATTCTAGAACTTTTTTGATAAAGATAATCCAATTCCAAATCCCGGAGACTTCTGAAAAGATTTATTCTATTTGTTCCACGAACTCTTTTGATAAAGATAACATTATTGCAAATCCCGGAGACGTTTGAAAATAGTAATTGTATTAAATATCCCAAAACTTTTTGAAAAGATAACATCATTCCAAATCCCGCAGACTTTTGAAAAGAGTTATTGTATTAAATATTCCAGAACTCTTTAGATAAAGATAATCCTATTTTTAAACCAGGAGACTTTTGAAAAGAGTTTTTAGAACATTAGTCATTCATCTTTCATTTTACCTCTTGCTTTTTTAATAATTTCCTCATCCGCTTTCAAAATAGAAGATAGTCCGGATCTTAACTCATCCGGTTTAGAATATAGTTCAGGTCTTGATTCAATATAGTCAACTATAGAAACACCAGGACACTCATCTTTCATTGTATTGATTACTTTTTCAATAACCTGCTCATCCGCTCTCAAAACAGAATATAGTTTGGGTCTTAATCCAACATACTCAGCTATAGCAACACCATTACATTCGACTTTCATTTTACCCAATACTTTTTTGTTTGTATCATCATGCATTGGGTGATTTTGAGGATAATCACTTAAGTCATATTCATCTTTCATTTCAACCATATCTTTGTATGCATCATCTGTTCTGATGTCTACCAGTAGGCTGTCAGTGTCTGTGTATAATAAAGTACAGTCATTTCCGTACTTTTTTTTCAGGGTATTATAATACCAATCATACATCATATACTTTGATAAATCCAATACTGACATCCCAACATAAATTGGTTTGTTTAATGTTAATTTTGTTTTGTTCACATGTGCCCTCAGATTCAACCTCAGTGTAATGTATCACATATTTTTCTTTGTCTCTAAGATTGGGAACTAGTTGTTCTGTATTTATCATGCCATTATTTTCTATCAGGTCTGTTTGGTATTCAGACAACCATTCTTTTTTCACTGCTAATCTTTCCGGTGCAAGCGGATAGTCATTGTGAGCTTCATGAAGTTCTTTAGGATATTCCAAATCAACTTCAAGCATTTGTCCTTTGCCAGGTTTTGGTTTAGTATATTTTCCACTCTTGTTTTTGGTTTTCCAAACAAAGCCAGAACATGGAAGCGGCTGACTCATTGCCCATCCATAAAGATTATTTGCATCAAAATACATTAAGAAGTTGTTTTCTTTGTTAGGGTTATAATCAACTACATGTGAATTGTTTGCTTTGGCATATCGTGTTAATACCATACTAATTCCACCACGCATACCTTTTTCTATAAATAAGTGCATGTTAATGTCTGTTAAAAGTTCTAATTCTATTTTTGAATGTTTAAGTAAAGCATCCCAAGATATCTTTTGGTTGTTCTGATATTTTATATGGAAAAACAGATACCTTTTTATTTTTTCCTGTTATGGTATATCCATAAACGTTGATAGCTAGGATATAATCTATCAGAATTCTTTTTAGCTGGATTTAAAGCTGAATTTATTGCATGAAACAAACACTGATCATCATTGTTTTTCACATTTATAATTGCTTTCTTATCAGCTACTGCTTTGGGTAAAGGAATATATGAAGAACCTTTTAACGGCTCGTACTTTGCAATATTTAAGTAAAACGTAACACAGTAATCAATTTCTAATCCGGATGCTGTGGTTGTTAATCTTTCAAGACTCTCTTGTATATTTGCAGATGATTTATCGTACAACTCATTTATTTTTTCAGAGTTCAACATGGCATTTTGCTCGCTGTGTAATACTGCTGTGGTATATTTTTTGGTATCACCATCATCTTTGAATAAATTTACAGTAAGACCTAATTGAAACTTTAATCCATTCATCTTTGTCAGCTCTTTGCTTATTTGTTTTGTGATGTTTGAGATTTAACCTCTTTTGAAGTTTCCTTTGGTTTTAATGCATTTATACCGTTAGATAGCGTTTGCTTATCTATTACACCTGTTAAAACATTTTATAATATTACAAAACATTTAAACTTGCGTTCTTCACTACCCCTATTTTAAAAACGTTTGTTAACCTAAGTTTTAATGTTTAACCTCTATTTTATAATAAAATTTAAACATCCAAATTTCAAACATTTTCACAATTCAATCTTAAAATCTTGGGTTATTTAGCGCCTGGAACATGCTAAATAACCAGTTTAATTGACTTGTGTGTGGTGGTTTTAGATTATTTGCGCGTAAATCAAGGTTGAAATTCTTGTTCCGTCCGTAATAGCAAATAGAACTTGCCCGGGCCATAAATCAGGAATGATGGATTGGACAATTTCTGTCTTTGGCGAAAAGGTTCACAACATGGAGACAAGATGTGGCATACTACTCTAACCTACATAGGGCCAAGGTCGCGGCGAAGGTCAACGGTCAAACTAATTGGAGCATAATATATTAAGGTAACAGAAGTTCACCACATGGAGACGATTCAGAAAAGAGTCAAATAGTCTCCATGTGGTGAACTTCTGTTACCTTAATATATTAATATACAACTACCGCCAACATAGGGTCAAGTCGCATGCATGGTCAAGAATCAGCTGAGGCATGTCATTGTTTCATGTCTGGGCAGTAACTATGCAATGAATGATTGTATCAAACATATGTTTTGCAGAACGGATAACCACATGCAGACGGAATCTCATGTTGGAGTCTCATGTACTTCTCCTGGTCAAGATCGTGGCAAATGTTGAAAAACGAACTCATGTCCCGGCCATAACTGAGCAATACATGTAATAAAAAAGGATACATGTATTTTGCAGAAAGGTTCACCACGTGGAGACTGAGAGTAAGGTACAACTCTCGTCTAAAGGTTACTCATGCGACTGACCTTATTGTTTTAAAGGTCAAGCAGGCATCATGTGCAATATTCCTGCGAAGTTTCAGGGAAACTGGACCAGTAGTTTATGAGGAGTAGTATTTACAAGTATGTACTATATGCATCTAGGTAAAAGATGGCTCCTGGTGGCTGTTTGACGTCGAATCAAACGTGTAGTGCTCACAAACTTGTATTTTTAACTCTATATTTAGCCGTAACTACCATCTTATACACAAGCTGATGTTTAAATAGGAACAACTCGACATCAAGAGCAACGTTCTTATAACGTTTCATGAAAATCCAACAAGTAGTTTCAGAGCAGTAGTTGCCACACATTGTTCCTATATAACTCTGTGTAAACAAAGATGATCTCTGTCAAACATAATTGTTTTAAGGACCACATGTCATGCCAATTTCACAGTAAAACAATCCAAATCAATACCACTTAAGGTTCTTGAGAACTAGACATCAAGAGCAATATTACTGTACAGTTTCGGGAAAATACAACCTCATTAAAATCAGACCCTTTATCACGCTACCATACTGTTTGCTACTTTAGGTTTTGACCACGCTCATGTCAGATTGAACTTACGAGTAGCCAATCTGATTTCAGCCTACAAAATTGTTCGGTATTGACAGCAGTCTACGAGACAATGTCCGTAACGTTTAACTTATAAAACACAAAAGAACCATTATTGTATATTTACATTTACTGGAGAAAAAAAAAGGATTGTTTGACGGAATGTTATAGCGGTACAAAATATTTTGCCGATTCGTGGGATTGGACCCTCACTAAAATGACACTCGTGGGTCAGCGGTCGAGTACGCTATCAACTGAGCTAAGCGGGCCAGATTTACTATAAATTTAGAATATTTAATGTCCTAATAATTTCGGTAGAATATATATTTTCAGAATACACATGACAGCGATGATTTTCTTCATATCTTGATGTAAAACATGCCATTTAGTGCATTTCTTTCAATTTATCGTACACACGAAGACTTTACCTTTATTCGGATATAGATCTGTTTTATGTAGATTTTGGTTTGTTCAGTTCACTCGAAGTGCATATGAAACGCGCGATTTCATTGGTTGAATTTAGTTGATCTTCTCATGAATATTGATTAGATCTGACGTGACCTCAGAGATATCAAAGAAGAATATCAAAGCATAATTAGGATATGATTTTTAATGAGATTGAGGAAAATACAACAAGTAGTTTCAGAGGAGTCGCCGCCACAATAGATAGACGACGGACGGAGCACTAGGGCATATATACAACTTAAAAACACATAAGTTTTTATGTCTTTTGTTTTTTTACTGTAGGTCAATCTCAGTAATTCTAGTTGATGTCCAAAAACTGTCAAATTATACAATACACAATAATAATATTTCTCTGCATATTTCTGATTCTTGACATGGATAACAATTCAAAACAAACGTTTTACTTGTTCTCTTATTATTTGAACGTGATTTTCAGCAATTAAACATTATGTCATATGAAACATATATGTAATCATGTATGTTCATATTATCTGGGATCATTGTTATCTTGTTAACAGCCGAGCGGTCAAGTTTTACAAAGACCAAACATTTCCATAAACAACAAGATAATCCTATTCCAAATCCAGGAGACTTCTGAAAAGAGTTATTGTATTAAATGTTCCCAGGACTTTTGTAAAGAGTTATTGAATGTTCAATAAACTGAATGAAAAGATAGCATTATTCTAAACTTCCAGGACTTTTGAAAAGAGTTCAGAACTCCTTGAAACGATAATTCAATTCCAAATGGCTCATTATTTTTGAAAAGAGTTAACCCCGGGATAATTACATCTTGTTAAATGTGGGTCATATATTACACAATAACTCTTTTCAAAAGTCCTGGATTTTTTTGATAAGATACGTTTATTATCATCATTCCATTAGGCAAATAGCCCATGAGATATACATTTTTACAACAGTCAAAATATACAATATTCACAACTAATATATTTTACAAATGCACTATATAATTATTTGTTGTGATAACATTATATGTATTTTTTGTTAATAATAATTCCTTTCATTTGCGTGGAGAAGGTTTTTAGCATTACAGTTGTACACAATATTACAGGTCAGATTTGTTTAATTTAAACACGTAGTTACTACCAAGAGACCAGTTTGTGAATTAAGGGTGCCCACTGCTGAATTTAAGTATCATAAGAATTTTTTAGTTTCCTGTTGGCATGATGGGTCGGTGATTTAACTTTTTCGCAAAATTAATCTTTAGTAATACACTGTCACAGTGTGGTTTTAAATTCTGAATCAGCTGAAAATTGTGTATGGCAACTTATATGTATGTAGTGCGGTTTTCCGTCTTTTTTAATGTAATAGTTCAAACTTGGGCTTTGGTTCCAAAAGCAAATGTTTACCAGTTGTGTAATAATACTGTTTCATAGCCTGATCCACATCATCAAAAGTCTGCTCTGCATTATGTTCTTTTTGTTCCACGGCTTTGTCATGCCTTTGTCTTTCCTCATCTGAATGACTTCCCATTTTTGAAAAGAAATAATTTGAACCGCTAAACGCTAATGCGTTTGTTAATGCGCCACCGATCATCATTCCGATCATCATTGCTACTGCACTTGCCATTTTTTTTATATATATATTTTTAAAATTATTTCATAATATCCGCAGGAATAATACCTTGCTTAATCAACATATCCTTTGTAGCCATTGCTAACATTATATCCACAGACAGCATTCCAAAATCTACCATATTAAAATCCACTTTAAGTGCTGGTCTTTTTAGTAGTTTTCTGCCAATCTCAGAATATCCAACAGTTAGAAGTGTTTGCACTCCAGCGTGATACATCATATTTACAATTTGTTTTCCGTCAATAATTGCTGCCATTTTTTTTATATTATTTTTTTAAATAAATTATTAAAAACAATCAAACGGGTCTTTTGGTGCAACAGCAACAGGTTGCACACGTTGCGTAGCAGGTTGCGTAACAGATTTTTTGTTATAAATATACAAACCCAACCCAGCAATGCCTAATAAAACCAGACACGGTGGAATATAATTTTTGTATACGTTTATTTTAATTTTTTCTGGTTCTTCTTCACCTATTGTTATTTTTGTTATTTGATTTGCAGCATTTTGATTTGTAACATCTTGAAGCAAACGCTTTGCCTTTCTTGCCGCTGCTCCTTTTTTTCCAGCTTCTGTTCTTTTTGGATTTTTTACTTTTTGTTGTTCAACAGGTTGTGTAACAACAGGTATAACTTCACTCTCTTGGATCTCCATTTATATTATCTATATTTTTATTTTTATTAAAATAAATATGTCTAACAGTTGTCACTATTGCTGTAAATGGTGCTAAGCACATCCCATACCTGTAATACAACTCACAACAAGCACTTGTCAAAGCATGATTAATAAATGGGTCTTCCTCCAAATCTTCTATCAGCTTTGGTGGATTGGTTACATTAAAAAATTTTGATACTCCCATCACATACAAGTTAATAAAAGAATTGCCTAAAGTTTTAGTCATGCTTGCCCCAAGCCTTGCTTCATATCTGCAGTAAAGTTTGTTAATTTCATCTGGTGGCATGCTATCCATAGTCGTGAGTTGTATTTCTTTACCCAAATATTGACGACTACCACCGCCAGCCACTATGGCTGATAATCTTTCTTTTTTTGTTTCTTGTTGCTTTGATTCATCTGGTTCCGTCTGTTCCGATATATTTTGTAATAGTTCTTCCGCATTCATTTTTATATTATTAATCTTACTTTTTATCTTGAAATAAATATAAAATACAAAACAACTAGCTGCGATATTCATGCAAGTAGTAATTGTTAGTATTGTTAATAGCATTGTTATTAATATTGCTATTTTTTTATTAGCATTGTTAATTTGCTGCGAGCATTGCTATTAGCATTGCTGCTTTACTATGAGCAATGCTATAAGCATTACTATATTTTCTGATATTTTCATTATATTTTTATGTCAGTATTGCTATTAACATTGCTACTTTGCTGTTAGTATTACTAATAGCAACAAAGCAATGCTGTTAAAAAAAAGAATTGCTGGTAGAAATTATTCAACCCAATAACCAGTTGGTTGGTCAGTCCTCAATATCAACTTCGAATATTTAGTCTTTGCTAAAGCTTTTCTTATTCTGGTTCTCTCTTCCAGCGTTGGAATAACATCATTTTCTCTCAAACAATTTTCATAACTATCTCTGTCTTTGGTGTAAAATATACACAACCATTTTGCTTGCTCTCTTAAATCTTTCAATACAGAATTATATCTCTGTGAAATAACCCATACTGATTGTTTGGCGTGGCGACCAGAGAATGCCAACTCTGATAACATATCTTTTTTCTTTGTTAATTCTTTTGTGGCTGAGCAATCGTCAATAATGTATAATGTGGGCTGGCCAGCATATATTTTGAAAAACAAACGCAACAGTTCTTGTAACATTTCTTTACCGTTGCTCACGGGATTGACAATTATTATTTTTTTATCTTTTGGGTTTTTCACATCACCTATCCAGGATCTATTTTTGTAAGCCTCGTTCCACTCTATGGTTGGACACAATATAACTATATGTTTAAAAACTCCAACATACTCTTGTTCAAGTATGTCAAGAACAAACTCTGTTTTGCCGCAGCCTGTCTGGCCACAGATAATGGCACTGTGTGGATATTTAGGATATTTTTGTTGTAAACTAGTATTTTACTCCTTCGAATCTTCCATCTTCGAAATTGATTTGCGCATCTTGTATTATATATATATAAATATTTGAAGTTTGATCTGCATCTGCTTTTTATTTATTAATATCGTTATGCCTTCACTGCCGGTTTCTATTCTTCTTCCACTGCCGTATATTAAATTGTCCTCACATGTTCTAAGGTCAAGCCACAAAGCATATGATTTTGTCAGATAAGTCTCAAGAGAAACATTGGTAAAGTTTAAGTCCCTTGCTGCTATTTCTGTCTCTTTATTTCTTTTTGATGTTAAAGCAAAATATTTGTTGATTTCATCCCAATGTTGATATGCCTTCATGCCCTGACTATACAACTGATTTGGTACTCCCTCTATTGTCATTTCAACCTTTTCAATCTTTGGGTTGTAAAAGGATTCTGTGCTTGTTCTTTCTGGGTCTTCAAACAACATTAAAATACCTTTCATGCTTTGTGCTGGTGTATTAATGTTGATGTTCCAAAGAGTTTCAGATTTGTTTGCTATTATTTTTCTATGTCGCAAGATACGATCATACATAATTGATTTGCTGTCTTATTTGTCTGGCTAATTCAACATCACTAACCGTATCAAATTCCAAGCAGATATTTTTTATTACATAAGATGCATCAGCATCAGTGCTTTTGATAACTTTGTTATAATCGTTAAACGTTAATTCATAGTCTAACCTATCACCAAGCCCCGCTTGATAAAATGGCATATGACTTTCTAACATGTCAAAGTCCAGTGAAATACAAAATCTATTTCCATAAGCTTCTGCTATAGCTTCATCTCCGGTGTCTGAGGAAGCATCTCCCGCGCTAACTCTATGTTTTAGCATGTTTGATTTACCAATACCTTCGTAAGCTGTGTTTAATCGTTCGGTAGGGCTTTTCCATAAATCTACATAACAATGATATATATCACTGTCATCTATTGACATGACTTCATTGCCACTTATTCTTATTGTCATTTTTTTCACAATTGTTCTGCCCAGATTTTGAAATAGAGTAGCGTTGGCGTCTGTTCTGCTTTTAAGTTCTATTTCAAAGGCAAGACGAGCAGTACGTGGAACTATCACATCATTAGTACTTAGGTTGGGAAATCTCACAAGCAGTTGCTGGTTTGGGTCTATTGTTGATAGATTATTAGTTATTACTACACTTGTGCGGATGCCTTTGGCACCATACGGTTCTCTTAGTTTTCTATGAGGGTTAAGTTTGTTTCCGTAAGCCGACATTGTTTTTATTTTTTAAATATATTTTTTAAAATTAAATAAAATAAACAATGGCTGAAGGAGGATTTGATTTTGACAATCCTACGTTTGATCCAGATGATTATGATGAATATTATGATGATGATTTACCAATGGTGCCTGATGAGCCGGTTCAAAGAAGTCTTCTTAATCAAAGCGATCATATTGCTGAACTTAGGGGAGAGCTGGCAGAATCCACACTTGAAATATACAAGAAAAATCTTGTAAAATCCTTTTATAATAAAAAAGGAAAACGATATAAGATGGCACCGGACAAAATGGATTATGACCAGTTTAAAGTATCAAATGATGGTAAAACATTATACTGGATTGTTGGTGATAAAGGAATAAGAATAACTGCCAGGCAAGGCTCTTTTACATTTCTTGCTCTTGGTTCTTTGGTAAATGAATATAACAGGATTATTGGCTCTGGGGGAACAAGGGCGGTAAGACAGTTTTTAAATTTACCGGAGTATGACAGTAAAACAAAAGTATCACAAAATTTTAGACAAGTATTGGAGAGCACAATAAACGATTTACCAAATAATGTGGATGTTATTCCATTACAAGATTTATCAAGTGTTGCAAATGACACAGCACAGTCAATAGAAAGTGCTCTCCATGACTGGGAGGTGATTGAGCGTCCTGATGTTTCAACACAAACAAATATAGACAAGCGTGAAATGGATGGAATAGTAAAAGCGATGACAACTGTCAAGGAAGAACTCACCAATAACGTGGCAAAAATAACGTGGCAAAACTCACACAACTTGATAAAGACATAACAAGAACTGAACAAAAGTTAGAACAAGCTAAGGCTAATAATGATAAATTTCAGATAAAGAGACTTAGCGATATCCTCAAAGACCTTAAAGATGAGAGAGGTGCAAGAATGGATGTCATTAATGAAAACAGAAAAGCTTTTCGTAACCAAGTAAGCAGAATAAAAGAGACAATAAACAAAATGTTAAACGAGGATACAACTATTGGTGAGAGGATTAAAACCTTGTTTAGGGAGCAAGGTATTAATATTGTTAGTATCCTAACTGCATTTGGTATGATTCTTGGGGTGATGATTAATTCTATTATTCCCACATCAAGTGCTGCGCCAACTCTAACTCCAAAGCCTGATCCATCAAGTGTAAAAGACTGGATAAAAAAAAAACTACTTAATCTTGGTAAACTTCTTGCCAACCTAGCTGGTAAAGCTGTTGTAGCACTTCCAGGAGTTATTGGTGCAATAGTATCATGGCTTTTATCTGCAACAGGTAATGTTATTAATTGGCTTGGTAACAATCTATGGGCTTTGCTTGTGTTTGTTTCCGGTTTGTTGTATGTGGCAGCCAAAGAGTGGTTTAGTAAATCTCGTAAATAAGTAATGCAGCAAGACATATTACTATAGTACCAACAATTATAGTTGCTATTTTTTGTATTTCTGGTGGGTTCCACAGTTTTATGTATTGATTTATCAGAATATTCTGGTAAAAATTTCTTTGTTGTGGTGCCTTGAAAAGGTTGAATAATTTTTGGTGGCACTGGTTTTACATTTACATCATTTACATCATTATGCTTGTGCATCGGTTGCTATTACAATTTCATTATTGTAGTCTTGTATTATTCCGATTCTTAATTCCATGTCACTCGGAGACATGTACAATCCACTTCCATAGACAAAATTTACTTTACTTCTTGCATATTTTAGGGTGTTTTCATATCTTGAAATTTGACTGGGCAAGTCGATGGGGCTATTTATTGCGTCCTCTACATTTGCTAAAAATTGTTTCTGTGCATCAAATGCTGTTCCAGTTCCAAGTATATCTGTTCTTGTTTGTGATTGTGAGCCAAGAATTGCCCAGCAGTATGTTCTTATGCTGTCATTGATTCTTTCTACTCCGGCTCTTGTAAATCCAGATGAACAATCTAGTATAAAAGTAGACCAGCTGTTGTCAGCCTCAGATCCTTGTGCAATGTAATCAATATGATATGTTTTATCACTCTCATAGACTGTAAAACTCATCGTTTTGTTGTCGTATACAGTATTTACCAAGGGATGATAACCAATATTTGTCCAGTAATTATAAATTGTTCCTAGACCATTATTATAGCTTTGTTTTTGTCTCCAGTCTGAATATAAGTCAACGTTAAACTCCTTGCATATTCTCTTGTATGCGTTTCGGTTATATGTGTTATTAAACGCATTCCAATTTGAGTCTTGCGGCATTGCTACACTCATTTCAAATAATATTCTTCTGACTTGGTAATAGACATGAAATCGAAATAACGAACCAACCAACGTATCAGCTTTTAGATGATTGTTGAAATCAATGCCACATCCAGTTGTCGCACACCAAATAGCAAAGTTTAACTGATTCTGCCAAAATAACATCCAATCTGTTCCCCAGCGTTGAACTATAGCATCTGATTTGACGTATGGAAGTTTGTATTTTTCAAAGACATTGGGAAATGATGCTTTAAAATCTTTACCGTCTGATGTGATGACCATGTTTTGATTTATTATATCTATCACTTTCTTGCTGAAAGTATTTACATTTTGAGCATCTGGGTTATATTTGAATTCTTTAGAAATCATTTTTATTTGTGTTTTTATATATATATATATTAAAAAAAATGTTTCATACAATTTCAAACATAGACAACTCTATTAACTTACAACAGTATATCGATAATAGAGATGGAACTAAGCGCGTTGGATTAAAAAGTTTTACATACACTATCGGTTGGCAAAATATTATTAATGAAACCATAAAAACACGAACATTTACCAGGTGGACTCTATAACTTTCAAGACTTGGTAGAAGATTTAAATTGCTAAATGAAAATATTATCCTGGACAGGATTGTCCAAATTGGTGCAGCCATTATACATACGCCAATAGAGACACGAATGTCAAGCGGTCTTTCAAAAATGTTGGGATTCAAGGACAGAAAATGGTTAACAGGTACTAATATGGGAGATTACCCAATTGATTTAGCTCCTTATAAACAGTTATATGTTCATCTGAAACAAGTTAATACAAGTAGTAATTATTTCAATGGTGCACCAAGCACTATTATAGGTGTAAATAAGCAATTTGGAGATATAGTATATACAAGTTTTTATCCTGAATATCACTGTCTTATGAATGGTGCAATTACTGAATTGAAAATAGAAGTCAGAGATGAGTATGGCAACAAGATATTTAATCACGGTTTGCCTATGAGTTGTGTTTTAGAAATTATTTAAAAAATATATTTTTATAAAAAAACAATGAGTATATTTGGACCACCAAGCCCTAAAACAACAGAAGACTTAGAGGCTTTGATAAATGATGTTCAAAATTTATATAGGCGAATTGTGCCTTTTGTTGACCAGTTTGATAGAGTTGATAATCTTAAATATGGAATTATAACAATATTTGCAGAGGCTAAGGGCCCACTTGTATCAAACAGAATACTCTCATTTGGTAACGGCGGGGCAGAAAAAAATGTGGGGCATGTAATGACACGCCGTGGACGGATTATGGGAATAGGTTTAGCATGTGAACGATTAGTTGGTGACGTAACTGTAATAGTTTCTGTCAATGGTGTTGAACAACCAAATTATGGTATAACGCTTCACATCATCCCACGCAATCATGATAACTTTGATAAACCTTTAGAAATTGGTGCTGTTTCTGTTGTTAACTTTGTATGCAAGGTTGCTAACGCTACAGCTGTAAATACGGTGGCATCATTATTAATTGAATTAATTTAAATTTTTATTTATTAATAAAAAATGAAGCAACCGACAGCACCAAGTATATATCCTGAGTTGCCAGTGGAAGACGGACAAAATTATAGATTACAAAAGATTTCAGAGAATGAAAAAAAGTTAATTACAGAACGAGATATACGTCAGTCACTTTATAAAAAATATAAACGTGGTATTAATATTACAGATGGAATTGACACTACCTTGATATCTGCAGGTGTTATTATGGCTGGAATTGGATTTGTTATTCCAGTTTTGTTACCTTTGGAAATAGCAGCAATAGTCTGCGGAGCTACAGGTGTTTGTATTAATTTTATCAAACGCAAGCTTAATGCAAAAGCTCAAAAACATCATGAAATAAAAACTTTGGCAGAGTCCAAGTTAAATAGTATAAAGCAGTTAATATCAAAAGCGTTGCACAAATATCTGATCAAGAGTTTAAGGTGATTTTAGATGAGTTGGATAAATATTATAGTTTACTGTCTACTCGCTGTTCATCCAATATCACAATATTGTTTTTCACTTGCAACAGGAAAAACAAATATCCATGGGCAATTATTAAAAATATCTCAAACCGAAGAACACACCCCTACTATGGTGTCAGAATCACCCTACAGTCACATGCAAGAAAGCTAACAGTGTAGTGAGACCAGAAGAGTTATTGTCCGGACAATAATTTGAACTTTGACCTTCGCTGCGACCTTGACATCGGTTGGTGGGAATTGTACCCGACCTATCATCTCAGTGTGGAGAACCTTTCTGCAGAATATATGTTTGATCCAATCACTCATTGCAGAGTTAAAGACCGGACAAAGCGCGATGGATGGATTATGCCCCCTCCTCCACCTACGGTGGCAAAAAAGAATAAAAAGAGAAGTTTGTGATCACTACTAAGTGATATTACGTGGTATTATTGAAACCTTCACCAAAAGTTACGTGTACCTAAACAGGACGTCAGATATATGTCCATGTTTGTTTACATAAATAGATATATAGTAGAATACTTCTCGGCTAATATGTCCGCAACGTGTCCGTGGAGTTATTAGACCACGCGTAAGTGCCGAATATGTCCGCACAGAGCGAATATGTCCGGAGCAAGTTTAGCGGGGTGTGTCAAACAAATTAATATATGATATTGATCAGTAAAGGTCGAACGGTAGATTAGAGGAAGATTTTGCTTACTGATAAACGAAACAAAATAGACATACACAAGGAATTGATATGATAAATAAGATTTTTATTAATTGGAATTGACCATTTTAACAGTAGTTTAATCAGATTTTAATTGATTAATTGGAATTGACCATTTTAACAGTAGTTTATGTTAGTAAAATAAAACAGATCTGTATAAACATGAAGAACGAATAACTACTTATTCATTTATAAAATGTTTTATAACCATTTTATAATTTAATACACAAGATTAAAACTTTGCAATTCCACCACGCCAACACGCTTGTCAAAACAGTTTCTGTGCATTAGAGACAGCATGTGAGGTGGGAGTCATAGTGCTTTATGACCGGTGATTCTTTTGCGTGAAGACCTAATGCAATAAGCAATAAACACAGTCCTAGTGACCTATAGTGAACGGAGGCTAATTAGCTACCCCACAGAGCATTATTGATCCTTATCAGTAAGTTTTAGGTACTTATCACACCTACCTATAACCTGATATGTGCGCGTGCGGGCGCATGTGCATATGCGAGAGAGATGGAGGGCGGAGGTGAGTTTGTTTGGGTACTAATCTTGGACTTTAATCCCACGCCAAATAGGTAATGCAATTTCAAGTTTGTTTCGTTATTCTACCATAGTTTTAAATGTATTACTACTTGTTAACATTATGTTCTTCTTTCTCCACTGCAACGATGTGATTTCCATTTCTGTTTTAAATTTTAGGCTCATCCGGGCACAACGACGTTTTCATTGGATATGTATAACGGTTTAGCAAGCATCGTCAACATGTTGAAACAGGTCGATGACATCAAAGTGTTGATGGACAACTTCATGAAACAACATCCTGATGGAATACATCTCATCTGCTTCTCTCAAGGTGAAATAAATTTTTCCACTAAGTTTATTGTATTTGTATTATATGTTTTTCATTTTAATGAAGTACATCAAATTTATGTATAGTGAACATAAAAAGTTTAGCACAACAGTTTAAGACACAGATTAAACATAGGAGCATTTATATATGTGTTTGAAGCTATTATGCTAGGTAAGGCTGAGACTTTCCAAAAATTGTGTTGTTTTATTATTTTCTAAGTATCAGAATTACCTCCCATATGTTAAAAACAAATTATTTCCTTAAACAAACGTAAGTATTGCTTTGAACACATTTATTATTTGTCATGGACAAGAATTTCTCATTCTGTCATTGTATAAGAAACGCTAAAATGTGATCAAAAAAGATATTATTCTTAAACAAAATCATTCCAAATTTTAAAATTACCTCCCTTTTCATTCAAATATTAAAAGAACTATTTTCAATAACCTATAACGGTATGTTCCCAAAATATTTGCTTTATTTTTATCACCGACTTTGTTTACAAATGACTTTGTAGCATTATTATTGATCATATCTATGTCACTTTACCATTGAACCCGAACATACACGGCTTTATATCTCGTCTATGGAATTGACATGCATTTTATGTGCTAAATTAATTTTTCTCAGTACATCTGCAGCTTGGCATAATCAGAACGAGTAAAGGTGACGTTTATCGTGTTTTGTCTGTCTAGTTTCTGAAATATTTATTATATACAATTTTTTCAAACATTACGCTTCAATTAAACACCATAGCACACACGCTCCTTGTCTCGCCTTGAACATTAGCAACCCGTTAATTTCTACTATGGTAAAAACAATCTATCCAAAGGACTTCAACTCAACAAAGCTAATCTTTCATATACTGTCGCTTCCTTTCTCGATTTACATCTCTGAATTGAAAATGGAAAAATAATTAGTAAAAAAATCTATAACAAGAGAGATGATTTTAGTTTTGGTATTGTTAATTATCACCACTTATTGTTCTAGAGCTTCAGGACTTTAATATTGTAATCTTTGTATACCCAAAAAGCTACTCCATCAGGGTCATCTTTACCATAAACTTCGGAAAACCTTTTCAAAGTGTTATAATAGTAACAACGATCTACTTTTAAAATATAAAAGTAATTTAAGAACTCTTCTGCGATAGAACTATCCCAACCTGACTTGTATGGTGACGTGATTTACAAACTCCGTAAGATCCTTGGATTCTTAAATCTTTATTACGCTTGTGGCAACAGTAACAAGTTGAGCATTGAGCTCACTGCTACAAGTAGACTATGACGCAAAGATTGTTAAAAGCGAATTAAATCCCATACTCACAAACATCCGCCTTTTTTCTTCTTTTTTTTTGTTTTTTTTTGGCTGCAACTGTATTCTGGAAATCATAATGCATCTTATCATGCGTTATGTATGTCAAAATTGAAAGTAGACTGGGTATGGATGAGTTAGAAGCTAAGCAAAGGTTGACATTTGTTCCAGTGTTTGTAAACTTGCTAAATTATTTCTTATAAGTAACTAAATGTCCAGTTTTTTGGGTATATTTTTTTTAGCAGACATGTTTGGCAATAAGTTTCCATACGAGGCTATGGTACGAATGTGTGAAATCTGTAAGATCCTTGGTCGTAATCACTTTCATACAATCTTTCTTAAACTTGTTAAAAGGTTTATCAATCTAGGTTATGACACTATCATTTTGCAACGCACTGCATGTTTAGTGGTTGAACCATTTACAGTTCGCCACTAAGTTTCTCTTTGATTGTGCGATGACCGGACACATTATGGACACTATAAAATCTTCTAAGGACGGTAGCTTTTGATGCTTGTCTTAAATCTTGTCTCGTCGTACCCTTAATGGTTTGTTATCTTGTTCCTCTGGCTTCTGCCAAGTCCCTGAGTACTTGCTTCGTAGCATTGTTTGCTTTTTTATATTGATATATGAAGATTATCATCTGTGTTATACTTATATTGCCTATTAATGCTGCCTTATTTGTTAGAGAATGTAGCCTGGCCGGGGATATCTCTACTGTCCCGTTTTATTGGGCAAGAGTGAGGTTTTGTAATAGGACTCAGTTAGGGGTTATGCGTTACTACTGTCTCGCCGCAGAGCTAGCTTTCATTCACGGTGCAGTTGTTGTACACCGGCATCTTCCTCTTTAGGTGTCAGACAAGTCAGGAAATACTTCCGGGTCGTAGGGTGCTGAAATAGTTTCTTGAAAGAATCCAAAGTTTCTAGTTTGCATGTGATTTTCCCAAGATTAGTTTCTATTTCATTGTTAAATCTAACCTGAGGTTAAAGTAGTATGTCTGTTGTCATGAATAGTAAGTATTTTACTGTGTTTGTCAGGATTATTTCTTTGGAGAGTATGAGCACAGAGTTTAGGTAGAGATGTGGTTTTGACAGATGTTTATTTCAAAATACGCATAGTGTGAATGAATGACGCGAAATGTTGAAAAACTGAATTGGTGTTTTATTCCAGATATGGGACCGTTTGCTAGCCAAATGTGTTTAATACACAGAATAAAAGTGTTAAATACACTTTTATTCTGTGTATTAAACACATTTGGCTAGCAAACGAATGTTGTGGAACTTGTGACTGAGCTCCAAATATAGCCTATATTGCATTGTGTTCAATGGGCTGATTTTGACCGGTCTGACACATTTAGGAAGATGCCGGTGTACATGTACGAACAACTGCACCGTGAAATTTACTCAATCTCTATATGTTCAAAAAGCTAGTGGGAGTAGTATGGGTTGGGGAGCAAAATCTCTCCAATAACCGTTGTCTATAACAGATATTATAGTCAGTATTATTCCCAATTCCATTAGATAGTCTATCATAGAAATGATTGTGATACAAATTAACTAACTCCGTTATCACGTTCAGGTGGTTTGGTGTGTCGTGGCATACTGGAGCAGACACCACATAACGTGGACACATTTATCAGCCTTAGTTCTCCACAAGCGGGCCAGTTTGGAGGTACGTAATATCACGCATAAAGAAATATCCAGGGGATACAGTATTTGAAATTAGGTGGCAGGAAAACAGTTTAGGGGTGAGGGTAGGGTCTGTGTATGTGGGGTTTGGTGGGTGGGGGTGGGTGGGGTGCAACTGAGAAATAGACAACCGAAAAAACACATAATATATTTATAACTTTTCAGAATTTGCTCCCCCACCCATACTCCTCCCACGCTTAGATATGCGAATATTTCTTTACGCATTAACTTCAATTCGTATGCATGTAATAGAGACAGTATCTATCTATGTATACTGCATCACACCCTTTCGGATATTTCTTGTAGGTGGCTTCCTGGGTAGAACCAGTACAAGCAATGTGGATTACTTATCTTGCCCAAGGATAAACAATATGGCCCAGGCGAGGATCGAATTTCAAGACTTTTCGATCTGGGGTCCGACGCTCTTACCACTGGACCACGCACTCCACTATTGTATTGCTAACTCTTAAAACTACAATCAATAATTATGTTAGGACATTGCACGTTGATGATTGTTACAAATGTATACTTAAAGCTACAGAGTCCCTATATTAATCGTTTTTTTTTTGTAGGCGTGTCTTTATTTGTAGTTTCATGTTCTCCAGCTCATGTCGAAACCGGGTATTTAAGCGTAACAGTAATTTTTACAGAAAAAAAAAGTTAGCTTCTTTCGGGGCTCGAACACACGACTTTCTGATTGCTCTATCCACTGAAGTACAACGCAATTTGAGAACATAGTATACTAGCTACCATTTATTATGAGAAAAAATAACTTAACAAATTTAAACGCAACTAAAGATAGATCAATAAATAGCATTGTCGCACGTGTATTGTCGCACTAGCTACCATTTATTATGAGAAAAAATAACTTAACAAATTTAAACGCAACTAAAGATAGATCAATAAATAGCATTGTCGCACGTGTATTGTCGCACGTGTAAATTAACATTGCCTGTTGTAATACTGTATGTTTTCAATATATGAAACTAATACTTCGCCTCAAATAAAACAAATCTCGACTTGTTATTTAGCGTTTGATGATTTTGTGTGCGATTGTTATTATGTATGCCTATTTAGTGTTAAAAATGCTACCATAAATAGCAGTGGTCTAGTGATTCAGCGTACATCTTTCAAAACTAACAAGTTCAAATCCCGTCCCGGGCAACTATTTTTTATCACATATATTCTGGAGCCGTATATTTATCTATGTTACCTGTACGGAGGCGAAATAAAAATGTGAAATTTTACGCATCGATTTCTGCTTATACACCGATTTTGGGGCGTTCGTCGATTTGAAACTACTTCACACGTGCTGCACACGTGGCTCATTCGTATTCATGAGTTGTTACCAGTTAAAACCGTTTATCAAAACTCTATCCAGGGGTTCTGGTCATATAGTGATGTATATGTGCCGATTACAGGTTGGGTTAATGAACGGGTTCTTAGACTAGCTTTAAATATAACATTGTATAACTGTGTTATTACTGCCATTTGTGTCGAGCCCGTTTACAGATCTCGACTTAGCGATCACAATGTCGTCCTGATGTGTATATACTGAAAGGAAAAAGAAACGCAGGGTGCATATTTCCGCTATATATTGCATATACTGCACACTTAATTCCATATATTTTCCAGTTGACTTAATTGGTGTTTACCTCAGTACCAAAACATGTGTTGTCAAAAAGGGCTGCAAACTTTTAAGGGAAGGTACTCTATCAAATCAAACACATTTTAATTAAGGGAGATTATCTGAAATATTTTACCTTATACATCTACTGTTATGACCAATCTAAAACATTTAGTGAGATCAAACAAGTAGATATATTGTAAAAAGTTGGATATCTTACTTAATTTAACACTACACTCAAGAGATATGAAAACGCAACACGGGAATTTCCGCTATATATTGTATGTACAATATGCTGCTTTTAATCGAATGGCACATGGCTACGTAAGACCTCTCCTTTTGGAAAAAATACTAAAACAACAAATAATACAGCAAATAGTATTCCTTCAAAGTTTCATTATTGACAGAGTACTTGTCTGGCTCAAGCATGTAAGCAAACTTAGATGCAAAACTTTGCAAACTATTTACGTTAAATACAGTACTGAACTTGCTCAGTTTTTCAAAGAGCAACTTCAACATTTATGAAGTTCTTGTTACAAGATGTAGTGTGGTTAAAACGTCTACAACATCACAGTTGTGTCCTTTCTCTAACTAATTGCACTTTTTTTTTACAAAACATCTTGGGATTTCCTTGGAATATATATGGAATTAAGTGTGCAGTATATGCAATATATAGCGGAAATACGCTCCCTGCGTTTCTTTTTCCTTTCAGTATATGTCAGTTCGTCCGTGCGACCGACATTTATATCATTATAGCAGGATTTTCACAAAACTCAACCATAATGTTCCCTATATGCATCTAAAATCACATGCACACTTTCGGGTCGCTGTTATCTACTTTGGACGATGGGGGTCACGTCAGGGCTGCGTAGGCTACGTCTTGCAGGATGTTCACCAAACTCAACAAGAATGTTTCGAACATTATTCGCACTTTTTCGGGTTGATGTAACCTATTTTATAAGCTGATTTTAGAGTCGCTTTGACCCACTTCATACGACCTATATTTCGTCACGTCTCGTTTCCGCTACGAAATGCGTATGTTTCTTTTTCCATGGAGGATTTTTTACCAGAACTTCACCAGAATGTTTCTTATATACAAATAACATGTAAACAAATTCAGGTCGCTGTGAACTACTTTGGATGAAATATAGGTCATGACCTAAAGGTCACGCCTGGTCTCCGCTACGACATGCGTATCTTGCTCCTTTCTTATAGGATTTTCACCAAAATGTTCAGGCATTATGTGCAAAATTTCGGATTGCTGTGACCTACGCTGGATTATTTAAATTAAATCCTAAAGACCATGAGTACGCCGAAGGAACGGATATCTCATGAGAATATTTCATTTGTGTAGTATTTGTCAAATCAAAATATATTTATACTTATTGAACATGGGGCTCGATATGTATTCCGTGGGCTGTCAGTATAGTTTAAAATGAGTAACGATGGTAAATTTCATAATTTTATGAGCGAGTTAAACTTGTAATAGCACAGTTGCTACAACAGGATTAGCCGGGGTTCCAGTCTATAGTTGGAATATGACACTCTGAACAAATTAACACTCCAAACACAACAGAATTTTCAATCCATAATATTTGTTTTTAATATAAAATAAATTTACCAGTTCATTATTCTGGAAATTAATGAATACAAATTGCTCAGACAGATAATGCAATTTATATTTTTTTCAGATACCATTTATACCAAATATCTTTTCCCAAATCTGCTGCGAGACGAGATTTACAAGTAAGTGGTCGGATAGGAAATGGTATCTATAGTTTAACAAGCGCATGGCGCGGTTATATCAGCTTTTATTATATACCTATCAATAACATATACATAGTACCTTCATTTTCTTAAAGTGGAATACAACCAACCATACTACACTACAGGGTATCAGTATGCTACTAAAAAATGTCAATTGGAATGTTGGGGATTGATTAAGAACAACGGATGTTTTAACATGAAATGTGAACTATCAGAATTTTTGTTTATGCGTTTGCGAACATTGTGGGTTAATTAATTAATTTAAGATCACCAGAATTTGATGTGTACGAGTAATGAACACAGGTGTAGGTGTTGCAATGTAATGTACATGTTTTCATGTCTTTCCTGTTGGTGGTTTTCAGTTAATTTGACTTTATATAATTTTGTTTTAATGCGTTGTTTTTGATACATGTATTCTGTTTTAATGATATGTAAAAAAGTCTGTTACAGTTACAAACTGCTTATATAGGGGTTGATTACAAAGGTATCACGTAGTGGCCCTGAATCGCTCACCTGATGATCGCAAAGATGAACAAAATGTCAAACAACCTTATAATTTCATAACATCATTAGATCACTCAGTCGATGACCATAAAGAGTATATATGTGTATATATGGTTATAGGGTGTGGATCTCTACAGTTTCTAACTTATGGCCCAAGCGGTATGTTCCCAGGGGCCTTGCGTGGTCGTCTATCATTTGTTTACGAATCGTCCCGATCCGTCAACATATGACCGGCGTAACTAAATACACAAAAATATTTAAATGATTTTTTTTCATAGAAGTTCACAGGAAGCATCCATACATAGTCCTTCCTCTTTTAGCTTTATACAACTCGTTCCGATTGGTCAACAAAATTGGCCGACGTTACACAACTATACACAATACACAACTATTTAAACGACTTGTTCTCATGAACTGCTGGGTAGGACTGGAAACCGTTATCGACCATTATTGGCCTCTACCTCCCAGTAGTAGCAATCCCCTTGCGCGAACAAGATGTGGAATTGCTGCCACAGTACCTCAGACCAGACGCACACGCTATGCCCCAGGCATAGCAACCAACAAACTGTACACCAACAAATGCCCCAACACGTACAAACATACAACACATTAATAACCGAACAGGCCCCAGTTCGATGACCACAAGTATTAGTATGCTGCAAATGGACACGCTAATCATCCCCAAGATGGCATGGTGCAGGCATACCCCTCATCAAACCCCAGCAAAATATGATATGTTAAAACATAATCATAACACTACAAAACAAGCACGCACCACATATAACACAAGGCCAAACAAAGCTAGGACCGGAAGGTGTCAATACACGACATTAGGTTGAATTAACCGCTGTTGTTGACACCACTTTTAGCACATATTTAGGCATTAAACAGACCTGTTGGCAAGGTCTATATAAGCTTCAAAATTCAAAATTTTCTGAAGAATGGACATGTCAAGCTGCAATGTTCTGAGACGCTCTTCTTATGTTCTCCAATGATCTTGCTGCCCATGTAGCTTACAACAGGGTAATGCATTTGATGCCATTAATGGCTTGCACATTCGGTTGATTGGTTTGGTCCAGTTGTCACTTTCATTTCTGACAAATATACGAGACTCAGTTTGTATGGTGGCCGTATATTTTCATTCAAGCGGAAGCATTGATGTGATCAAGCATGTTGGTACACTTACAACAAAAAAGAAGACCGACAGTTGGATTGAAAAGTCAGCAATGCTAGGCAAATAATTACTCATTTAAATATGGATGAAAGTATCATCCTTAGGTTAATTATTTCTGAATTCGGACGGATATTGAAAACAAGAGTGCATAATTGTAAGGAAATACGCATGTCGCGAAGGGAATGCTTGTAGAGAACAATTACTCAAGTTATTGAGCGTACCTCAATAAATTGAACGCTTTTAAAAAACTGGCTGGTTATTAAAATGTATCGGGATTTATTCGGTCAGAAGCATTTTGCCAAAGTTGCGTTAAATTTAAACAGTGTCTATTTGAACAACCGTCACCAATTAAGGAACAATAACTCCAGTGTTATTGAAGTGATCTGGTTGTTTACCGCACTCGAATGAGATATTTTGGCCATTATCATCGTATCCATGTTGGGCTAAAATTAAATTATAATTTTTCAAGAAACTGAGCAGACATTGTGAACAATTTTCACTTAAAAGGGAAATAACTCCGGGTTACTGGTGCAGGTTATCACAGGGCAGATAACTCCAGGCTTACTGGCGCGATCTGGTTAGATATAAAATTTGACCGAGACATTTTAGCCATAAGCATTTAAAATTATTAAAGTTATTTAGCAAAAAATCATCAATTTCAAAGAAAATCATTGTTTCCACATTTGGTATACTTTCAAATAGCATTACTCAACTTATTAAGAAGCACATCGTCAATTTCAACATTTTTCACTAACTAAGGGGCAATAACTACTTGTTCAGTCTGGTTGGATATCGAACATACCGAGATATTTTGTCCACAAGTATTCAGACAAAGTTTGGATAGCTTTGGATTAGAATTATTGAAGTTATTCAGCGGACACTAAATTTCCAATTTTTTTTGCACTTGGTTAACCGTTGACTTACTTTATGACTTTAAATGACCTGAATGGCAATGGCATCTGGCCCTACGGTGTTCAGGACACTCCAATAAATATCATAAACACTTACACTCAAAAAATGCCATCAAGTCGAGACAGACAGACTGACAGACAGGCAGACATGAAAAGTTATCACAATAGCTAGCATAACTTCAATTGAAGTTGGTAAACATCAGAACACACGGAATCAGAAAAAAACATGAACTGAAGTTTTTGTGTAAATTATGTGATACACTCGTCAATTATGTAATACACTCATCATTTGTGCCCTTGATTTTGTAATACAGTCTTCAATTATGTAATACACTCATCAATTTTGCTCATTGATGAAATTGTTTGAAATTTATCGATCGTAATATCTGCGTTTCAAATGTTTTCACATTGTTCTCGTTTTTAAATCGTTTTGATTAATTATTATTGGCTAATTACATTAAATGTTGCTAAGAAATGAGAAAATACGATGATATATCGGAAAGTTTTGGCATTTAAATTTCGTTTACGGGAAATCGCTAATTTTGTAATGCTTCATTTTGACTGTCAAATGCAGACAAATGTATTGAAAACGAAAGTAGATTTATGAGCGCAGACTCTTTGCATCAAGTTTTTCTTGTATTAAAATGTAAACATTTTCTATATAGAGTATAATCCAAATAAAGCCTGGGCTGGTCATAGTGGACAGCCATGATGTCTGGCCGGGCTGCTCTTACACAGCCTGGGCAGGTCATAGTGGACAGCCATGATGTCTGGCCGGACTGCTCTTACACAGTCTGGGCAGGTCATAGTGGACGGCCGTGATATCTGGCAGGGCTGCTCTTACACAGCCTGGGCAGGTCATAGTGGACAGCCGTGATGTCTGGCCGGGCTCTTACACAGTGATGTCTGGCGGGACTGCTCTTACACAGCCTGGGCTGGTCATAGTGGACAGCCATGATGTCTGGCCGGGCTGCTCTTACACAGTGAAGTCTGGCGGGACTGATCTTACACAGCCTGGGCAGGTCATAGTGGACGGCCGTGATGTCTGGCCGAGCTGCTCTTACACAGCCTGGGTAGGTCATAGTGGACGTGATGTCTGGCCGGGCTGCTCTTACACAGTGATGTCTGGCGGGACTGCTCTTACACAGCCTGGGCAGGTCATAGTGGACAGCCATGATGCTGGCCGGGCTGCTCTTACACAGTGATGTCTGGCCGGGCTGCTCTTACACAGTGATGTCTGGCGGGACTGCTCTTACACAGCCTGGGCTGGTCATAGTGGACAGCCATGATGTCTGGCCGGGCTGCTCTTACACAGTGATGTCTGGCGGGACTGATCTTACACAGCCTGGGCAGGTCATAGTGGACAGCCATGATGTCTGGCCGGGCTGCTCTTACACAGTGATGTCTGGCGGGACTGCTCTTACACAGCCTGGGCTGGTCATAGTGGACAGCCATGATGTCTGGCCGGACTGCTCTTACACACAGTGATGTCTGGCGGGACTGCTCTTACACAGCCTGGGCAGGTCATAGTGGACGGCCGTGATGTCTGGCCAGACTGCTCTTACACAGCCTGGGCAGGTCATAGTGGACAGCCATGATGTCTGGCCGGGCTGCTCTTACACAGCCTGGGCAGGTCATAGTGGACAGCCGTGATGTCTGGCCGGACTGCTCTTACACAGCCTGGGCAGGTCATAGTGGACGGCCGTGATGTCTGGCCGGACTGCTCTTACACAGCCTGGGCAGGTCAAAGTGGACGGCCGTGATGTCTGGCCGGGCTGCTCTTACACAGCCTGGGCAGGTCATAGTGGACGGCCGTGATGTCTGGCCGGGCTGCTCTTACACAGCCTGGGCAGGTCATAGTGGACGGCCGTGATGTCTGGCCAGACTGCTCTTACACAGCCTGGGCAGGTCATAGTGGACAGCCATGATGTCTGGCCGGGCTGCTCTTACACAGCCTGGGCAGGTCATAGTGGACAGCCATGATGTCTGGCCGGACTGCTCTTACACAGCCTGGGCAGGTCATAGTGGACGGCCGTGATGTCTGGCCGGGCTGCTCTTACACAGCCTGGGCAGGTCAAAGTGGACGGCCGTGATGTCTGGCCGGACTGCTCTTACACAGCCTGGGCAGGTCAAAGTGGACGGCCGTGATGTCTGGCCGGGCTGCTCTTACACAGCCTGGGCAGGTCATAGTGGACGGCCGTGATGTCTGGCCGGGCTGCTCTTACACAGCCTGGGCAGGTCATAGTGGACAGCCGTGATTTCTGGCCGGGCCGTTTGGAAAATTGTCTGAATGACCTAGTTAATTCAAAATTCATTTAACCAAGTCAACATAGCAACGTTTGTTAATATTATGTCCATGACCACTAAATATACCAAGGTTTAGTACTGATGATAAGATAGTTAAAATAACTGATGAACACGTGTACTGTTATTTAATAACGTATGTTTTAATTCTTCAAAAATTTGGCGCCGAATTGATGCTTTGCATCAAGTTTTTCTTGTAATACAATAGTATGCATACGATCAAACAAACACCAAGGAGGCTTCACATACATTTTAGTGATGGTAAACCGTTTGATAACATAAACAACTATCTTGTTTGTTTTCCAGACTGGCATATAGCGAACTTGGTCAGAATATTTCTGTGGGAAACTATTGGAATGGTATGTATATTTGTAGTATACACGGTATATGTATAAGTAGTATAGAAAATAGGGCCGTAATTAGTTTTTACTATTGTAAACATTGTATATATTTTGAAGAGTTTAGCAAACGTTACCTTTATGTTCCGCCATGATGATCAAGTTTTTCATTGCCATAGACGATTCCTGAAACAAAACAAACGTACAAAAATTAACATGATTACATATTTAAACACTAGAAAACACATAACATATTGATGCATAATATTACAACAAAATATACTGACATTGTAAAGGTTTATTTTTCCCAGAAATGTTAAAGTGTCACATATTAATGATTTGCTGCAAATTCAACTCAAGTATGGATAATGCAGCACTAATTTTCCACTTGAAAAATCACCAGAAAAGGTTGGGTCACAAGACATGTACGAAAGTTCTTATTTGTTTACTAAATAGGTCAAGCGTACAGCTGTTTTCATTGATTGACTGTTTTCATTGCTTGCTCACAAAGTGTAAGCATAGAGTCGAAATTACGAAAATGTTCATCAGTGATCCAGTAAAACTTATTAATACGCTTCTTAGACGTACAACCACAAAATTGAATAGATAGGCAGTTTTCCTACGGCCCCTACTTATAATGCCTGTTTTCATTAAAAAGGAGGGATTACTTTTTATTATAGGAACTACATTCGGAGGCTTACATATAATTAGTGGTGGTAGACCTATAAGAGAAGAAAACGTATTCAGATGTTTCTTAAATGAGGATTTTGTGTTGTCATTTTCATACAAGCTTAAAAACACCTACTTCATGCAAATCGAATGATTATATTTTTTAACTTTTACAGTATATTTATGAACTCCGTCCTTCAAAAAACACGTACTTTATGCAAATCGAATGATTATATATTTTTTTAACTTTTACACTATCTGAATTGTCATACCAAAGGGCATTTCTTGTCAATACACCAGATCAAATGGAACAGTCAATATGCATTTTAGGTACAATTAGGACGAAGAATATGCCAATTTATGTCGATTATCATGCAAAATTGATTTTATAAGCACATTCTTCAAAATTGGTGGTACCATACCTTATTATATATAGTAGCGAATACGAGCTCAGTAATGTGATGTCAAAAATACCGCTATTCACACTAGCGTTCGTTTAGTGCAGGTGGCGGCTGTAAACAGCCCGTGCTACGAATCAGTAGTGTTATTTTTACTGGCTTTGAATTAGAATACCTCTGAAGCCGGTGCTGCTAGGGGACGTGAGAGGTGTTGCTTCTTACATTACTTCTCATGAACAAACTCAATAAAACCTAGTCTGCTGCCTTATTCTTAATTGTAACTCCCAAAGGATCACATTTATCAGTATTTATTATGTACACGGAGCAGAACGTCGACGTTTTTAAGCTTGTTATGAAAATGACAACACAAAATCCTCATTTAAGAAACATCTGAACACGTTTTCTTCTCTTATAGGTTTACCACTAATTACATGTAAGCCTCCGTGGTGTAGTCGAATGTATTTCCTATAATAAAAAGTAATCCCTCCTTTTTTGATGAAAACGGGCTAAGTAAGGGAAAACTGCCCATATTCTATTCGATTTTGTGAGCAATGAAAAACAGTCAATCAGTGAAAACAGCTGTACCCTTGACCTGTTTAGTAAACAAACAAGATCTTTCTTACATGTCTTGTGACCCCATCTTTTCTGGGGGGAAAACTTTATATTTGTTTGATCACTTCGAGATGAAATAAAATCTGTTATTCACGACAAAACAACAGTTTTTCTTTTTACGCTTTATAATCAAAATATACTGCAGTATGCAGAAAAATAAATAAAAGATGAAATTGCAGTCTTTAATTCCCCGTAACTTTTAAACTACTTAACCGATTTCAATCAGATTATTGAAATTACTTAACTAAGTTATTTCCAATCCAAAGATATAACATTTATAACAACCTTTGGAAAAAAATTGTTTTTCAAAAAAAGAAGTTCCGTCAGTGAAAAAATAAAACTCTATATTTGACACGTATGAAATACCGCTTTTATTGCATTGCTAAAATCCACTCTTTCACTGCTTAGCATAAAATAAATATTATTATATATATTCCAGAACATCCTCGTTTATCATTTACATATCAGATAATAATAATGTTGTATCTTTTTTTTCTAAGTTAAATTTCTTTTGATTTGTAAATCTATGAAGTACAGAATGTGATGTTATTATCTGTCACGTACGCTCGTATATGTAATGATGAAAACCTGTTTACGTCAATAAAAATATATATGTGTTATTTTGAGACTTTTAAATAACTTTCCCAAGTTTCAACAAATTAAGCACACCGTCCACCGGACAAAATTTGTTTCTGTTTAAGATCCACATCACCAAGGACTGTACAGAAATACTTCCAAGTTTCTGGCGGTACTGAACAATGACACTTTTAACGAACGGAGCGCAGGTAAGTATAATTTGAACAAAACAAAGACATTAATTCTTTGTTCAGTGTGTAATGGCCACCAAGCGCACCGTTTCAGTGTAACTCTAATTTGTGTAAAAATGTGAACATCCTGTTTGAATTCCAAAGGGGTTAATTTCAAATTTACGACTTGAAACAACTTACTACTATCTTCAGAAAGAACGAGTGATCATCCTTCGTTTCTTGTAAAGTACCCCTCACCTTGTCGAAGCCCATTTAAGTTGTTATTTGACGAAAACACTCAATGCATTGCTTGTTTCTCTTTGTTGTTTGTGTCGATTTATTGTCCAGCGCGTGTTGTTTGGAAAGAGATGATCTGATTGGCTGGAAGGATATAAAGGAAAAAACGAGAGTAAAGTAATGATATCTGGCCTCTGTATAGTAATATTTCAACACATAGGGAATAGAACGAAATACATTATTTTCTAAATTGTTTCATTCATTCGTCCTTTTTTTCTGTTAAGTACCTAGAACGTTTGGAAGAAAAAACAACAACAACACAATTTATAATCTTTCACTAGACCTTTTTATCTACTCTCACTGGTATCAGACGGCGTCAAAAATTGTTCTGAAAAAATAGAATTGCCAGTTCTAATAAAACTGGGCAATGACCCCGGAAGTAAAATAATGCTAGACTGACAACTAATAGGCTGAGATTAAAAGATAAATGGAAGTCATGCATGTAGATATTTTTGTATTTAAACATTTGCCGTCAAAACTAACTTCAAGGTAAGAGCGCCATATAGGGAAAGGAAATGAAATATTTTCAAACTTATAAAGACATTCAGCTCAGAGCAGAGTGAGGATTTCCACTAAGATACTCTTGTATATAAAGAAAAGTAAATGAAACAATGTATTATCGAAATTCATTGAAAACATATGCCTGTGGTTGCGTTTAAAAGTTGTTCGTCAGTACCATTATTTTCTTCTGTACACATAGCAGAATGAACCAGACTTGTTTTACTTTCCGATTTTATAACCAGTTTTCATCATTTCGTGTTCTAGTTCAACTCCTTTATTTCAGAGTTCAAGTCTAACTTTGTCCGTCTGAAGAAACTTGTGATGATTGGTGGACCTAACGACGGTGTGATTACCCCGTGGCAGTCAAGGTACCTTTACATATGCTCATTAAATATTTTCGACCATGTTGTTAAACGTGTTGTCGCTCTATTTCTGTAATGCGATATGGATTTGCCCGTAGTTGGGCTGATAAATAGTAATCAACGAGAATGATACCAAATTAGGGCACGTGAGCGACCTCCATTTCTAAATCACTAATGTGTTACCTTTGTAATAGTAAGTTAACCAGAGCTCTGACTTTGTTTTGCATGATGGCCGTCACCTACTAAACCTTCTGCAAGTGACATTCAACAATATGTAAAAGAACTTGCTAATCATACTTACTAGTGTTTTGCAAGCATTAAAATGCATTATTTATTACGTATTTGGCGGCCATTATGTACAATCTGGTGTCTATAGTCAAATTTGTTCAGTATATGCAAAGTTTGGTGCTTTTGTCAAACAATGCACACATTTTTCACCAATCTGCCCCACTAACTGATATGGTAATGACATCTGCTACGAAAAGAAAGCCACTGAAGTTCCATTGAACATATCCTTAGATTAGTCTCGAAAAAGTTTGTTTAATATTATTCTAGCTGCTCTTTTCTGAATTTAATGTATTTTATCTTTTACAGCAAAAATCAATTGTAGTCATGATGTAGGCATTATAAAACATAATTTTCAATAATTTTCAAAATGAGACATGTGTGCCATCTGAGCCTTGTGGCTTTAGTGAATTTTGGCGTTTTAGACGAAAATCGCCGAAATCTGGAAATATTTTTTAGAAAAATAATGGAATATATTAGAACCAACTTGAATTGATGGAATTTTTCTCGGAACGCATTTCTACGTGTCCAACCATATAATTGATGGATCCGATTTTTAAATATTGTGATTTTGGGTAAATAATTTAATAAAATCGCTGATTTCTGTAATACATTGGGGAAATAGAAAAATATCTAATACAATAGAAAAAAGAAATATTGTAACCTTTTTGAGCAGAGTGATCCCAAACCGCATGATGATTGGAAATGCCTTAATTTTGTTGCGGAAAATGTGTATTTTTATCAAAAATCGCCGGAATCTGAAATTATTTTTTGAAATTAGTTTGAACATAAACTTATCAAACTGAAGCAATAGAATGTTGCACAACATACATATTCAAGTTTAACTTTTTTCCCCATAAATCTCAATATTTAAGTATCGGATCCATAAATTATATAGTGGGACATGTAGAGATGCGTTCCGAGAAAGATTCCGTCAATTCAAATTGCTTCTAATATATTCCATTTTTTTCTAAAAACTAATTCCAGATTTTGGCTATTTTCGTCTAAAAAAGCAACGTTTCCCCCAAAACTCACTAAAACCCCAACGCTCAGATGGCACACATATATCATTTTGAAGCTTAATGTATGTTCTTTCAGAAAATCATACCCTACAAAATCCCCCCTGGGAGGAGGGGCGTCCACGCAAGAACTTAAGTTTCTGTCAACATAAACTCCCAGGACCTTTTGAACTGCGACATCGTATTTTTTTAAAAATTTGGTTGACAATTTTCAGAAGAAGAGTTTTAGAAAAGTTTCTGCCAATATATAATTTGTAATATCTTTGACAGATCTTCACCATCAGTTTTACACAACTAGAATTACCTTTACCGTTTATTTTACGGACCATGTACCACGTATTCTTAAGAGATGAGTGAGTTCAGCCTAGAGACATAAGATCTCAAGGATTTCCTCTTGCTATCCTTAATAGTACGACGTGCTTTCGCACGAAAAACTCTAAAAGTATCTAAATTAATTTGAGTTGGCCGCAAATTAAAAGCATTCAATGCAGCTTTACGATCGCTGACTGCCTTTTTGCAGTCATCATCGTACCATGGTTTATGTGGGCGTTTTGGATTTGCCGAGGTTTTTGGAATAGTTTGATCAGTACATCATGAAGTGTTTTGGTAAAAAGAGCAGATGCGTCTTCGACATCCTCGAAAACGGAAGGCTTTTATTGTTCCTCACAAAGAGACTGAAACGTATCCCAATCAGCTTAGCAACGATGGAAACTTCTTCCATCGTTGCGTTTTTTCGAGAAGTGGAGGGCCGACATTCATAGGTTGTCACCAACACTCCACGAAAAATCAATCAAGAGCTTTGGATCGCATATTGTTAAATTAATGGAAGAATGAGAGCCTGTAGCTGGATGTAAATAAGTATGTGATTTGTTATCATTAAAAAGACACACATTATTTTTGGCTAAGAAATCCTCAACTTTCTTGCCTTTATCGTTTATATCCTTACAACCCCAAATGTAGTTGTGTGCATTAAAATCTCCCCAGAGTATAAAAGGTGATGGTAATTGTGCCACTAGGTGATTTAGATATTTAAGGTCTAGTGAAGAACTGGGCGGTAAATACACTCAAGTGATATGAAAACGCAACACGGGGATTCCCGCTATATATTGTATATACTGCACACTTAATTGCACATAATATTCCAAAGAAATCCCAAGATGTTTTTTAAAAAGAAAGTTGCAGTTAACTAGAGAAAGGACACAACTGTGATGTTGTAGACGTTTTAATCACACTACACTTTGTAACAAGAACTTCATAAATGTTGAAGTAGCTCTTTGAAAAATTGAGCTAGTTCAGTACTGTATTTAACGTAAATAGTTTGCAAAATGTTGCATCACTCTGTGAATAATGAAACATTGAAGGAATACTATTTGCTGTTTTATTTGTTGTTTTAGTATTTTTTCCAAAAGGAAAGGTCTTACGAAGCCATGTACCATTCGATATATAGCGGAAATTCCCATGTTGCGTTTTCATATCACTTCAGTGTATAAGGAACATATTGTTATAACTCTGTGCATCAGCTTGAAAACCAGTTTTCAACACAACAGTTCTGTGAGGAATGTTTCCATTCACAAGTATCGAAACTCCTCTGGAAGCGTTATCACCTGTATCACAAATATAGTTATACAATGAATAGTTTTTAAAAGATATCCGATCACTAGTCTTCAAGAAACTGCAACAGGGTTGTGTTTATTTAAAAGTAAGCTGATTTCATCGTGATTAGGTTTTAAACCTCGGCAGTTCCATTGAATGACTTTATTTGTTTTTGATGTCACTAAGGCGGAAGTACGGGTTTACGGCCTTTGGATTCATTTGAGTGGCTATATGACACTCAAATATTTTTGAAATTGTTGGTAAGATTGAAATTGGACGATCTCTTCATTTTCATTTTTGTGTATAGCATAGGCCTCCTTAAAAAAATCAGGGAACACTCCAGTTTGTATGCTGTTATTTATGATTGAAGCTATGGAGGATGTTATGTAATCACCGCAATATTTTAAAATTCTAGGACCAATACCGTCTATACCTGTTGATTTGTTACTATCAAGTTTATCAATCAACTTTCTAACTTCAAAGGGATATTATGATATGAGGTTTTTTTCTTCTTGTTTGTCTGTTTGCATGTTTGTTTCTGTGTTTTGTGGTTGACTGTATGCTACTTTCCCTGTCCGATCTTTTATATTTCTTTATACTAAATGAATTTCAATTTAATATCAAGTTGTTGCCGTAATTCAGAGAAACCTCCTTTTACAAACCTCGTATTTTTAACAATGTTTGAAATATTTATTAAATACTCATTTAATGCATTAATAATATTTAATTGTCCTTCAATGACTATTTTTTATTAGCCTATCAGGTATTGAAATACCTCCATTGTTTTCATTTCCCGTTTTGGGAATGTTTTTTAAGTTTTTCCACATATACTTTGGGCTTTTATTTTATTTAATAACGTTGTTATAAAAGTTCTTATTTTTTTTATCATAGATCAAATTTCACTATTTCGAATGAATCAACAAAAAATTCAACTATTTCGAATGGTGATTTTGCTAAATTATTACAGAATGTATGTTCATCGAATTTCTTAAAAGATCTGTATTTGATTGTCTCATGGGCAACTCGCCCTGACTTAACATTATGAGTCGATCGTGAAAAGCATACAGGATAGTGATCACTTATACTCTAAAAAGATACTTTTATTTCACATATTAGATCGGATAGTATAAATATGGTCGATAGTTGTAGATTTGTTTTTTATTTACCATTTGAATAAGACCAAATTTTAAGATAGTATTGGCCCATCGTTGATTACTATACTTTCAGAATCCGTTTCTGTTAAATAGTTGATATTGAACTCTCCTAAAATGTGAATTTCTAAATTCAAATGATCCAACTTGTCAAGCTCCATGATACTTTCGAATCATGTGCTCGATAAACAAAAGTTAGTAGGAAAGCTGTACAATTGGAATACGTTATCGATACAGACTCAATAGCATCATGCTCAAGGTCGTAACGACGTGTATACGGAACTTTATTAGATATATATACTAGGATACCACCTCCCTGTCTACCTTTCCTGTCTTTTCTTTCAAATGTAAAATTGTTGATATATATATCATTATCATCGGTATTTGCAGTAAGAACATTTTCACATAGCCCTAATATATCTGTCGAGTTTGGTTGGCTTAAGTGGTATTTTATTTCGTAAATTTTTGGCATTATATGACGTACTTTAAGATTAGCAATATGTAATCCTTTTTTATTATAGTTAAATCTACTTACGTTTGAATTGTTGTTCTTTAAATGTACATTATTTGTTTCAATGGTATTAACGTTATCTGTGATTACTATGTTTGTTATATTATTATTCGAAATAGTTGAGGACAACGAAACTTCACTCACAACAGTCGCGGTATTTATACAACTTACGTTAGAGATTGAATTATCATGAGTTTCCGACGTAGAATTTGTAAATATTTGTAATATTTACAATCATTTGGTGTATTCCTGTTAAATTATCATCATTATTGAAAACTATTTTTGTATCATGAGATTCCTTTTTCAGCAATAAATTAAAAGCACAATCACACTTGCTACATATAGTTAATGATCGTACATATTTTTATTCTCAAACTGTGATGCGTATTTGCCGTCGTTGTCCTATGTCCTGTTTCTGTTTTGTGGCGAGTGTCCATTTCCTGTCACGTGCCATCTATTTCCGCTACCGTTTCTATATTGAGACCACAGTATTGTGATTATTCATGTCACAACTCATGTCTGTTTTCACCCTTCCCAAATCTGTGTTTATGTTGCTGAATGTTGGTATTCTGGTTTCACCAATCCTGTGGTTTACGGAATGTTTTTACTCTGCTTTCACCTTTCCCTAATCTGTGTTTATGTTGCTGAATGTTGGCTTTCTAGTTTCTAGTTTCACCATTTCCTAGTGTAGGTGTGAGTTGCTGAATGTTAGCATTATTTTTTCACTATTCCTGGGTGTTTGCTTACTGTCATTATGTTGTTATTACCATCTCCTATTGTTTGGGGCGCTCGTTTCAGCCAAAGGGTTTTTACTATGCCATCAACTGTGTACAATTAATATCATACGTATCTTACTTTCGTTCTAATCCTTTTTGTTCTATTGTGTACAAATTTATGTTGTAAAAAGCTTGTAAAATAAAATATGTTTACACCAAAGGGTTTTTGGTATTAAGATCAAATTAATGTACTACCTAAATAAGTTGTATGTCAATGAAACAGACATTTTTAGTGGTAAATAAAAACACCTTACTTTTCAAAATCGGTTGAGAAATAAAAATTTCAGGCGCGATAGTTGTTTTTGATGAGGCATTTTCAATGTAAAATTCTTCTGCATAAAAAATTTGAAAAAAATATTTGTTTTTTAAAAATGTTATCCAAAAATGGTTTTAAATTGTAGGATATTAGTATATAAAGACATTCTGAAAGTTTTATAGCAAAATATGAAAGCTAACTGAAGTTATTTGAAATTTCTTAATTTTCTGCTGTTCATTAAAACAATAAATACATAGGAAAAGCTCCATCAAAAATTCATTTTGGCTGTAAAATATTTATTTCTCAACCGATTTTCAAAATTAAAGTAGTTTTATTTACCACTAAAAATGCCAGTTCTAATGATATATAACTAATGTGAGTATTAAATTGCTCAAGTTACTGCAGAAAAACCTTTGGCTGAAACAAGCGCCCCCCAAATAGTATGGGTGTGAGTTCCTGAATGTTGGCATTCTGGTTTCACCATTCCCTAGTGTAGATGTAAGTTGCTGAAAGTTAACATTCTATTTTCACTATTTCATTTTGAATGTTGGCATTTCTTTGTTAACATTCCCTAATGTGGGAGTGAGTTGTGAAATGTTGGCATTCTCTTTTCTCTTTTCACCATTCCCTAGTGTGTGTGTCACTGAATGTTGACATCCTGTTTTTACCATTCTCTGGTGTTGGTTTTTAGTTTCTGAATATTGGCATTCTGGTTTTACACATTCTGTTGTTCTCTAGGTTGAGGGTGTGTGTGAGTTGCTGAATGTTTGCATTCTGTAGTTCACCCTTCCCTAGTCAGTGTATATGTTGCTGAATGTTCGAATTCTGGTTTTTAGGTTGAGGGTGTGTGTGAGTTGCTGAATGTTTGCATTCTGTTTTCAACCTTCCCTAGTCAGTGTATATGTTGCTGAATGTTCGAATTCTGGTTTCACCATTTCCTAGTGTGGACTGAATGAATGTTTGCATTCTGTTGTTACCACTCCCTAGTGTGAATGTGAGTTGCTGAATGTTTGCTTCTGTTTTCACCATTCCTTAGTCAGTGTATATGTTGCTGAATGTTCGAATTCTGGTTTCACCATTCCCTAGTGTGGGTGTAAGTTACTGAATGTTAGCATTCTCTTTTCACCATTCTCTAGTGTGGTTGTAAATTGCTGAATGTTGGCATTCTGTTTTGACTATTTCCTAGTGTGAGTGCAAGTTTCACCAGTCCATAGTATGAGTGTGTGTGTAAGTTGCTGAATGTTGGCATTTTTTTACCATTCCCTAGTGTGGGGGTCCGAGGTGCTGAGTTTTGGCAAATCTGTTTTCACCATTCCCTGATTTGGGTTTAGTTACTGAATGTTGGCATTCTGGTTTTACCATTCTTTAAGGTGAGAGTGAGTTGCGGAATGTTGGCATTCTGATTTCACCATTCCCCAGTGTGGATGTAAATTGTTGATTAATGACATTCTGTTTTCGCCATTCGCTAGTGTAGGTGTAGTTTCATTCTGTTTTTACTATTCCCTGGATGTTAGTTGCTGAATGTTGGCATTCTGGTTTTACCAATCTCTAGGGTGTGTGTGAGTTGCGGAATGTTGGCATTCTGATTTCACCATTCCCTAGTGTGGATGTAAATTGCTTATTAATGACATTCTGTTTTCGCCATTCGCTAGTGTGGGTGTAGTTTCATTCTGTTTTTACTATTCCCTGGATGTAAGTTGCTGAATGCTGGCATTCTGGTTTTACCATTCTCTAGTGTGGGTGTGAGTTGCTGAATGCTGGCATTCTGATTTCATCATTCCCTAGTGTGGATGTAAATTGCTTATTAATGACATTCTGTTTTCGCCATTCGCTAGTGTGGGTGTAGTTTCATTCTGTTTTTACTTATTCCCTAGTGTGGATGTAAATTGCTAATTAATGACATTCTGTTTTCGCCATTCACTAGTGTGGGTGTAGTTTCATTCTGTTTTTACTATTCCCTGGATGTTAGTTGCTGAATGTTGGCATTCTGGTTTTACCATTCTCTAGTGTGGGTGTGAGTTGCTGAATGCTGGCATTCACTTTTCACTATGTAGGCATGAGTTGCTGAATGTTTGCATTCTGTTGTTACCACTCCCTAGTGTGAATGTGAGTTGCTGAATGTTTGCTTCTGTTTTCACCATTCCTTAGTCAGTGTATATGTTGCTGAATGTTCGAATTCTGGTTTCACCATTCCCTAGTGTGGGTGTAAGTTACTGAATGTTAGCATTCTCTTTTCACCATTCTCTAGTGTGGTTGTAAATTGCTGAATGTTGGCATTCTGTTTTGACTATTTCCTAGTGTGAGTGCAAGTTTCACCAGTCCATAGTATGAGTGTGTGTGTAAGTTGCTGAATGTTGGCATTTTTTTACCATTCCCTAGTGTGGGGGTCCGAGGTGCTGAGTTTTGGCAAATCTGTTTTCACCATTCCCTGATTTGGGTTTAGTTACTGAATGTTGGCATTCTGGTTTTACCATTCTTTAAGGTGAGAGTGAGTTGCGGAATGTTGGCATTCTGATTTCACCATTCCCCAGTGTGGATGTAAATTGTTGATTAATGACATTCTGTTTTCGCCATTCGCTAGTCTAGGTGTAGTTTCATTCTGTTTTTACTATTCCCTGGATGTTAGTTGCTGAATGTTGGCATTCTGGTTTTACCAATCTCTAGGGTGTGTGTGAGTTGCGGAATGTTGGCATTCTGATTTCACCATTCCCTAGTGTGGATGTAAATTGCTTATTAATGACATTCTGTTTTCGCCATTCGCTAGTGTGGGTGTAGTTTCATTCTGTTTTTACTATTCCCTGGATGTAAGTTGCTGAATGCTGGCATTCTGGTTTTACCATTCTCTAGTGTGGGTGTGAGTTGCTGAATGCTGGCATTCTGATTTCATCATTCCCTAGTGTGGATGTAAATTGCTTATTAATGACATTCTGTTTTCGCCATTCGCTAGTGTGGGTGTAGTTTCATTCTGTTTTTACTATTCCCTGGATGTTAGTTGCTGAATGTTGGCATTCTGGTTTTACCATTCTCTAGTGTTGGTGTAAGTTGCTGAATGCTGGCATTCACTTTTCACTATGTAGGCATGAGTTGCTGAATGTTGGCTTGCTGTTTTCACTATTCCTTAATCTGGGTATAGGTTGCTGATTGTTGGCATTCCGTTTCCATTTTCCCGATTCCCTAGTGTGGCTGTAAGTTGCTGATTTTGGCATTCTGTTTTATTTCAACCATTTCGGATTTTATGACGAGAAATTGGATGTTATTGAACTTAAGAACCAAAAGGTAATAACAACCCGAAAATATGGCCTCATATCCTTAATTTTATTAAATTTACTCTATATCGACCGATATACGCTTTCTCGAACAGCAAATATCAACCATGATGACTTCAAGAAAATAATTGAAACATTGTTGCTGTACTGTCAAACACGAGAACAACTTTCCAAGCTTGAACCATTTTAAGCCATAAGCTATGGGTCGATCGATTTAAAAAAGATAAAAAGAAATCTGAAAATATTTGTCCAAATCGATAATGCTAGATTTTATGCTCTCGATACACTATACAGCTAGTTTTAAAATGAGAGAAGCCTTTAAAGAGTAATATAATATAAAAATTACTGAAATAAAGACTTAGAAACTATCAATATTAGATACTAAATTCAGTATAATAAGAGGCAACTTAAAACTGTTCATGACTTTAAAAATTGAAATTGTAATTGTTCTTGCAGTGGTACACCGAGGATAACTTCGGGTTGCAGACACTGGACAAGAGAGGCGACCTCGTTACACATGTTGTTTCTGGGGTGCAGCATACACATTGGCACTCCAATTACACCGTTTTTCAGAATTTTATACTACCTTATCTAACTTAGTCATATTTGATTGTATATATCAATTACAAGTTTACGACTTCAGAACAATCGTTAGAACATTATCATTTTGTTTTCCATTAAAAACCAATCGGTTGGAAATTACCACATTTAACTGTGCAAATTAGAACACAAACAGTCTATCTAAATAATGTTTGAAACTAGTAATGTGACCAACAATCTGCGAAAAAACTGTATAAAGCCGCAATAAAAATAACAAGAGGTTAATGACCTTGAAGCTCTACTGATTGATTTTGATTTCAGGAAGTAGTCGCTACAGACTTGTTTTTTGAAAAATTATTTTTAGCCGTGGCGGCCATCTTGAATTTCCGGCCAACCTGAAAATTTGCTAGGATCAATTAGACATCAAGAGCAACATTCCTGTGAAGTTTCATGAAAATCCGTCAAGTAGTTTCACAGGAATAGTCGCTACAAGTTTTCATGTTTGACTCTGATAACCATCATGTCATGCTGATCATTTTACAAAAAGTCCCATATCAATATCACTTATAGTTTTCAAGACGTAGTCGCTACAAACTTCTTTTTTAAAAAATCTAAATTTAGACATTAAGAGCAATATTCCTGTAAAGTTTCATGAAAATCTGTGAAGTAGTTTCAAAGGAGTAGTCGCTACAAGTTTTTACTATATAACTCTATGTAAACAAAGATGGCTGCTAGCAGCCATGTTCAGCCATGTTTAACGTTGAATCAAAACAATTTTTGACAAGGACCAACATCATGTCATGCTGATCATTTTACAAAAAGTCCCATATCAATATCACTTATAGTTTTCAAGACGTAGTCGCTACAAACTTCTTTTTTAAAAATCTATTTTTAGCTGTGGCGGCCATCTTGAATTTCTGGCCGATCTGAAATTTTGCTAGGATCAATTAGACATTAAGAGCAATATTCCTGTAAAGTTTCATGAAAATCTGTCAAGTAGTTTCAAAGGAGTAGTCGCTACAAGTTTTTACTATATAACTGTATGTAAACAAAGATGGCCTTTGGCAGCCATGTTTAACGTTGAATCAAAACGATTTTTGACAAGAACCAACATCATGTCATGCTTATCATTTTACAAAAAGTCCAATATCAATATCACTTATAGTTTTCAAGTAGTAGTCGCTACAAACTTGTATTTTGAAAATCTATTTTTAGCCATGGCAGCCATCTTGAATTTCCGGGCGACCTGAAATTTTGCTAGGATCAATTAGACATCAAGAGCAACATTTCTGTGAAGTTTCATGAAAATCCGTCAAGTAGTTTCAGAGGAGTAGTCGCTACAAGTTTTCATCATATAACTCTATGTAAACAAAGATGGCCACTGGCAGCCATGGTTAACGTCGAATCAAAATAATGTTTGACTCTTATAACCATCATGTCATGCTGATCATTTTAGAAAAAGTCCAATATCAATATCACTTATAGTTTTCAAAAAGTAGTCGCTACAAACTTGTATTTTGAAAATTTATTTTTAGCCGTGGCGGCCATCTTGAATTTCCGGGCGACCTGAAATTTTGTTAGGATCAATTAAACATCAAGAGCAACATTTCTGTGAAGTTTCATGAAAATCCGTCAAGTAGTTTCAGAGGAGTAGTTGCTACAAGTTTTCATTATTAAACTCTATGTAAACAAATATTGCGCTAGCAGCCATGTTTAACGTCGAATCAAAACGATTTTCGACAAGGACCAACATCATGTCATGCTGATCATTTTAGAAAAAGTCCCATATCAATATCACTTATAGTTTTCATGAAGAAGTCGCTACAAACTTGTTTTTTAAAAACCTATTTTTAGATCTGGCGGCCATCTTGGATTTCACATCAACATGAATATTTGCTAGGATCAACTAGACTTCATGGGCAACATTTCAGTAGTTTCAGAGGAGAAGTCGCTACAAAAAAAAGTTTACGGACAGACAACGAACCAAACAAGACATTTGAATAAAAAGGGGATTTAACTCCGGTAATAATGGTTACATTTTGACGCAAAATGCATATGCACATATAAGCTTCCTGTAAAGTTACGAAAGAATCGGATGAAAACTGTGGGAGGAGATAGACACAGAATATATCTTAATTTTTATTTCGATCAAAATTAATGGTAATCCATTTATTCACCCCGTAATAGATAGGTCCGTGAAGGTCGGGGTTTGCAACCCCCTCAACAAACCGTACAGATATAGATGTAATATGCATAATATTTATTATAAATAAACAGTTTTCAAAATATTTAGAAGTAATGATTAATAATTGGGAGTTGTTTTTTTAAAATGTCTTTACAATATTCAAAAGAAGATTTAAAATACAATTTTAATGGAAGGGGCTCTGCAATGTGAGGGTATTTCAAAAGAATTATATTTGCAAATACACCCGATTGCTGTGTGTCCCTTTAAATCATGAAAGCAGTAAACATTTACAAAATTGTCAAAATATATATTTTGTTACTTTAATACACATTCATTGATAATTTATTTTTTCAAAACCCAGCATATATATCTTGTTTAACGTAGATAAATACAATGCTAACATAATCAACTACACTCAAAAAAATTCCTAATCGGTCACCTAAGTTTTATGAAATTATTACCTTTTATGTAAAATTAATCAAATCCTCGTTCAATGTTTCATATACATTAACTGAAAATTTGATAAAGATATTTAAATTATTTTTGAAGAAACGATGCTTTATAACACCCTCGATCCAAAAAGTCACACACTTTTGCATTGAATTGTAAGGGGAATGACCTGACTTAAGTCACAGTCAAGTGTTTTAAAAACCAATATGTAATAAAAAAAAATGGCAAACAAATCAATGACCTATAAAATCATTTCATTAGTAACATGCATGTAATGAGTTCCTATCCGCGGCTCTTGATCTGCGAGGGCATGTTAAATCTTCAAATTTCAAGAACGAGCACTCTTCTATGAGAATTCCATTACGAGTCTGACATTTTGTAATTTTTGATTTTGGGGGTTCGTGACTTTAACGCGTCCTAATTTCACTGATAGTTATATGATTTTTTTGAAACTTTCAGGACCTTTTCCTAAATAACTATGTTATTCAAAACAAGTAAAACCGAGAGGAAGATATTCCAAGAAAAGAAAATATTTTGTGAAATTGAGGTGACCGATTAGGAATTTTGTTGAGTGTTCATCATGTGTTTCAGTTTTTATACAAGATCCACATACCATCTCTGCTGAGTTTTCCTACAGTTGACTATGTGAAACAAAAATGGTGTTATCTACAATTAAATATATAAAGAAAAGACAAGATATTTCTATGGAGGTGTAACTCTTCAATATTCAGTGGGAACAGCGGAGAACATAATTTAACCGATATAATTACACATTTCTTGGGTTTTTCTCCTTGACTTTTCTTTTGTCAAAAATGACAAAACAAATAACAAGAAGAAGAAGAAGACGGAACAAGATGGATGTGTTGCACTGTATAATTCTTAAAATTTAAGACAAAACTATTATAAGTCAACCAAGGTTTTTTAAATTTATCAAATGTAAAACTTTCAATTGCGTCTATTTTTTCAGTTTGATATATGTATTTAATTTGTGGTTTAAAATTTTCGAACAATGGTAATCTTCCATCTAACTTGCATTGATACTTGAAGTATTTTGCATGCAAAATTAGTTTATTTAGAACATTGTCATAATCACTAGACCAAAATATTATTTATTTTGTATTCATTCATTCTGGTTGGATTATTATATTATTGCCATTGCACGTAATCTTAAAAATATTCCAAAATGTTTTGATATATTTACATTCCCAAAATAAATGTGTAATGGTTCCTGGAGACTCTGTGGAAACGCTACAGGAGTTATCATTTTTTATCTTCATTTTGTCAAAAGGATGTTTGTAGCAGTAATTCTGTGGTTTATTTTTTCCTGAAACCATCTTTTGCACTTTTCAAAGGTATTTTGAATAAGATATTCCAATCTCTGTCTATATTTATAACATATTCCCTCCAGATGTTGGATGTACATTTGATTTAATAAGTATATCATAAACAGGACGACGGTCTTTCTGTGCACTTGTTATTAGGGACACTATTGATGGGCAAATTGGATTTTTTAAAATTGATAGCAAGATGAGCAAAATTTTGTTTGTGAAGGTAGCCAGCCCCGTATTGCTGTAGTCCTTCATAATCTAAAAAATGTGAATGTACAGCAAATTAGATTACCATTGTTATCCATTATATCATTAATAAATTTTGTCTGGATGATATATTATTCCAGAGGAAATTAAAACACATATTTTGCAACAGTGTGACCTGGTCTGCAGGTGGATTAGGTAATGATGAAATTAAATGATTTAACTTTGGTAAAGCTTACCTTTTTATAAGTGATTTTTCCAAAGGGTGTGATTATTCTTTTTGACCAGGACAGTAGTAATGATTGAATTTCGTTTATTTTTCTGTCATAATTTAATGCAACCTTTCTGTCATAATTTAATGCAACCTCAAAAATAGTAATTCCTAAGATCACAAATTACCCCTGATCCCTATTAAGTAGTGTGTCTGTGCATAATTTTACATTAGAACCTTTATTTTTCCCAAACCATATAACTCTGGTTTTATCAACATTAACATTAAGACCTGAAATATCTCCATAGAATTTAAAACCATTAGAGCTTGTTTAAGGGATTTTTCGGTGCCGTCGGCATATTGAGAAATTACATATTCAGTATCTCCTCCTTTAATATCTTTATTTGCCCTGACGAGTACAGCCAATATTTCGACACACAGAATAAAAATGTATGGGGAGAGTGGATCCCAGCCTCGGTGAATAGAAAACCACTCCGATAGATGGCCATTAACTAAAATGGAAGATTTAATGCTTGTGTAAAATACTTTTATCCATGTTCTTATATCTTGTCCAAACTGGTTAAAACATCATCAATAAAAGACCACGAGATGGTATCAAAAGCCTTTTCAAAGTCTGCAATAAGTAATAATCCTGGTATATCATTTTTCTCAGTGTAATAAAACAAATCATAAATGGAACGTGTCTTTTCACCCCGCCAAAAAGCCAGTCTGATCATCATTTATAAGCAAGGGTATCTTGTTTTAAACGCTGTGCAATGTATGCTGATGATAAGAACAGTTTAATAAAGATATTGGTCTCCAGTTTTTTAAATAACGTCTACCTTTGTTTGTCTTTGGTATACATGTTATAATGCCCTCCTTCTGAGTGACTGATAATTCACCTTTCAATAAACCATGGTTAATAGATCTCAAGAGGAAAATTTCTATATCTATCCAGAAAAACTTATAAAAGTCCATGGTACTCGAGCCAGGGCTCTTAAGATTCTTTACCTTTCTTAAACAAAACAACAGTTCATGTAATTCTATTGGGCCTTCTAAATTTTGTTGTGGGTATATGAAAATCTCTAAACAATTCATTTAAATTAATATTTTTTACTGGTTTGTGTGAATGCAAGGAGTGATAAAAGTTTCTAGTTTCTTTTAAAATAGAATCTTGATTTTTTAAAAATATTCCGTCATTTGAAAGGAAGGTATACATTTACTTACAAAATTCCTGTTTTCTAAATTACAAACATATTTAGTTACTTTCTCTCCTTCATCTAACCATTTAGCTTTTGACCTTATTTAAGATAAGGACAATCCAGTTGTTTTTCCGTCTCAATTCAAACAAACGTTTCCTTTTGCTTTCTAAGCTTATTAAATCAATATCTAATTGTTTTTTTCCAATATCTCTATTTCTTGTTTTGCTTCAGTTTTATCTTCTTGTTTTTTAAGAAATGACGAGTAGGATATTGCTTTTCCTCTAATCTCCATTAATAGTGTTTCAAAAAAGAGTTGGTCATCAATGTCCAATATTAAATCTTGACAAGGAATGTCTTTAATTTGTAAATTTGATTCTGTGCTGCATATTGATTTTATCGAATACTTTTTTAATTTCATCTACATAAATAGTTTCTTTAATAGAGCAGTAAAAATACAGTTTAGGTAAAAGAAATTGGCACAGAAATGGTTTTAACTGATTCTGGTTCCAAAAATTACGGAAAAAAATATATCCAAAGTCCTCATCTCAAATCACGTGCTAAATATGCTATTTTGGGGGGAAAAGATACAAAAATCACATTTTTTGGGAATAATTAAATTTTTTTATAATTAAACAATAAAAAATACAGTAATATAATAATGCTTGTAATAATAATAATATAATTGTTTATTGTTTTAAGCCAAATATGGCCCATGAACATGTTTACATAATAGATACAAATACATGTGGTTAGATGGCATGTTGTTAGTACATGTACATAGAAATAACAAAGCATTGCAATACCATAGAATACATTCGGTACTATTACGAGGATAATGAAACAAAAGTTAAACGTATGTGTTAACAAGTTTACTATACGTTGAAATTAATTTGAACAGTAAAATGTAACCGAATTTTAGTGGTTATCCATTTGGGAGAGATTTTGTTTTTATTTGATATTTTCGTTTGGAAGTATAAATCGTTATCTTAAACCTAAACAATTCATGGAATAGAGGCAACACAGCCACATTTCCACACGGAGTGATATACTACACTATTTGCCTTTCATCATCGTTTCTTAACAAATTATAAACTATCTTTGTGTATTTCGTATCGCTAGTTGCACATAATTTTAACCAGTATTTTGTAATTATATAATACCTTTTGTTTACGTAATTCAGTCTTCCAGTTTCCCCGTATATAAAGCTAGTTTGAGTTGTTAATTTAACCCCCAATAAACGTTTACAAAAGCCTAAATGTGTTCTTTCTACTTGTTTACCTTTATTAAATCCCCATACCTCGGCCGAGTAATTTAATATAGGTGAGATTAGTTTATCAAATAAATCAAATGTATGATTAGGAGATAATTCGATAAATTTGTTTAAATATTTATTTATCTGGAATATAGCTTTTAATGATTGTCCGGACAACATTTCATTTCATCTCATTTCGTTGGTCATACAATTTAAGAGTATCTGGTAACCTTGCCCCTTTTCTAAATATCATGATCTTTGTCTTTGCCGTATTAACAGTAAGTTTCCATCTTTCACAATATTCTTCTAAAGCTGACAATGACTTCTGCAAAGCTTCCGCTGACTGTGCAAATAAAATAATATCGTCCGCGTATAATAAAACATAAAGTAATCATACCCAGGTCTACCCCGTCAACTCCTTTAAATATTAATTCTTCTTCTAAATCATTTAAATACATGCTAAATAAAAAAGGCGACAAACACTCCCCTTGACGCACCCCGAGAAAACACGTGAAATCCTCGCTTAACGTGTTCTTTGACTTTATACTGTTATACATAGATCTAATGACATCTAAAATTTTACTTTATTAATTTATTAATTTAAAACATCTCTCACTACAAAATCAAAAGCTTTCTTAAAATCCACAAAAGCGCAAAATAGCTTGCCTGATTGGTTTAAAGTATGTGATATCAAACCGTTTAGAACAAATATATTATCAACTGTGCTCATACCTTTACGAAAACCGGCTTGTGCCTCAATGTACACATGATATTTTTCTGCCCAAGTGATCAATCTATTTTTAAGAAATCTAGAAAATAATTTACCCAACGTACTTAATAACGTAATCCCCCTATAATTGCTTGGTTCGCCGGGGTCACCACTTTTGAATATCGGTACAATATGACCTTCGCTCCAAGCCTCGGGAAAGTAACCACGTGAAAGACTAAGTTATATAAATATGGCAACAATGCATCCGAATCATATTTAAAGAACACATTTAACAGTAAATCTGGTCCTCCGCTGGAATTGTTGCGTAATTGTTTTATGGAATTCAATATTTCCAAGTTCGTTATTTCGATGTCAAGTTCTGCAAACATTATCTGAATTTCTCCGTTAATATACCTATTACTGAAATATAGTACATCCTCTCGGCCTGAAAGAAAGTACTGTCGGGATTATTAATAGCTTTAAAATATCTTGCAAAATTCTCAGCCGAGACTGTCCTTGGAGATGAGGATGACGAAATCCCCTTTAACATCTCCCAATATTCGCGTGCAACTGATAACCTTGCCTGTAACAATTTCAAAGTATCCTCTCTTCGGTTTGCGAAGCGTTTTTTTTCGAATAATATGTTTATATTCCGAACGTGATCTACACATTTTAATTTTATTTATATCCGATTTACATTTACGAAACATATTTAAATCGCTAAAAAATACATCCCTTGCGTCCTTACATTCATCATCATACCATGTTTTATTATTTTCATAGTTACTGTTTTGCAGTCACAATGAGTTTTATGCTTAAAAAGAGGGGAACATACATCATCAATAATATCAACAAACGATTTTATATTCTCGTTTTCTTCTTCGTTCGTATTAATTCTGTGTAGTTTATTTATTAAATTATTTAAATTTGAATTAACACTCTCACTATTAATGTTATTTGTAAATGACTCACTATTATCATTTCGCCATCTATAGTAATAATTTACCTTTTCGGTTGCTTCGTTAAGAAATGCGTTTTCTTTTTGAATTTCAGTATTCAGGTTCATTGAAAATTCAATTAAACAATGGTCAGATAAAATATTTGGTTCTTTGACTTCAAACTGAACGAACAATTTAAATATAAACTGACTTGCTAAAACATAATCAACAACACTACGACCTAAATTGCTTATGTTTGTATACTTCCCGATACTTCCATCCAGACTCACTCGTCCATTCAAAACCCGAAGACCCGACTCTTTACAAAAATCTAAGAGTAAACCCCCATTTTGATTTGTAAACATATCTTGTGAAATACGTGGCATTGGCGTGTCTGGAAGATAGTTCTCTGGAAGTATATCAATATTATCGTTCTCAACAAAGTCATTTAATTGACCTATGCGACTATTCAAGTCACCGAGTACCACAAAGCTACACTGTTCACTTGTATCATTTATAATTGACGACATTTTAGTTAAGATTCTATCGTAAATGTCTGTCTCAATAAATGCTTCTCTACTGCTTCCTTTTGGCACAACATAACATAAACACAAATATAGGTCCTCATTCGTGTCAAACAAACTACCCTTACATTTAAGTCACCATATATCGTCACTGTCACTATCGTATCAATCAATATAATCCAACAAATGATTTTTAACATAACATGCAATACCCCCTGAGTCACGCTTGGCACCTATTTTTTTATCAGTTCTATGTAACGAAAACAATTTAAAACCCTCAACGTTCATATCTGTTGACTCATTTGACCATGTTTCTGTAAATGAAACGATGTCATTTTTCATAAATAATGTATTTAATTCTGGCGATTCAAGTTTATTTACATTTCTCGATTTTAGACCCTGTCCATTTAATAGAGCAAAGTTCAAAGTTCTCTCCCGTCTGTCCTATTGATGTGGGCTATTGTTAGTAATCGACTGTCCAGTTGTTACATTCTCGTGAATCCTGGGTGTTGTCGTGGGCGTAGATGTAAAAGCAAGTGCATCATGGGGATGACCATACTGTAAATTGGGGGCTCCTGTATAAATCGATGTCGGATATAAAAGTCGCGGATCTCGTAGAAGCGTTTGATGAACAGGTGGAGGTGTAATCGCCGAAGGAGACAACGGAGTATTAATGTCCATTTGTTCGATAATGTTCGAATCACGTGTTCATAAATTCATCGAAAAGGTTGCCAAAAGCACAAGTTTTATAGACTCCAAAATGTTACCCCTTTCATCAGGGGCTGCAAAGAACACAGTCTACGGGTATTTATCAAATACAGGACTGGAAAGGTAATGAAGATGGGTTAATACCGGTTGAATGGGGCTGGGAAATACAAGATAACTCCATGAAGCCGCTTAAAATGGACAAATCACCTGCCCCGGAATTCCTTCTGAAGGTGATAAGATGCTCGTGCAAAACAGGATACCAGCTGTAGTTGTAAGAAAATGGGATTAGATTGCAGTACAGCATGTAGTTCATCTAGAGGAGTAAGTTGTGAGAATTCGGCACAACCCGAAATAGACAGTGATGAAAGTGAGTTCCGTTGGCTACATGTAAAATACAAACTGATAAGAAGACAATATAAATCAACATACCTAACCTTCTATGTCTATGAAGTCGACTGATTACACATGAAGTGTTGCTTGACTCAACAATCCTAACATAATTATATATATATATATGCAGAAACGACTTGAACAAGTATTATTTAGTTAGTACGGAAATTGATTACAAAAAAAAAGATTTTGATTTTATAATTGGTGTATTCCTAAAATCAGCGATTTTTCTTCATTTTTACAATTTTCTACGCCAAAAATATTATATTTAGAATGTGATTTCAGAGGAGGATTTTGGACATATTGTTTTCTATTTCTTTGGGAACCATAATCAGTTAAAATAATGTCAGTGACAATTTATTTATATTTATGCTATTTTTTATTAATCTTATTTAGGATAAGATTAATAAAAAATAGCATAAATATAAATAAATTGTCACTGACATTATTTTAACTGATTATGGTTCCCATTAAAAAATATATTTAAAAAAAAAAGAAGTTTTTGGACCCAAAAACAGGTTTTGATATATAATTATACTTTTTTTCCATTTAAACTGAATATTATGTAATATTAACAATAACATTTCATCTATAAATACATGTTTTATTAATATTCTGAATGGATATAAATTTATTCCAGAAAATAGTGATTTTCTTCACTTTTTTGACTTTTTACCCCAAAAAATCATATTTAGCACGTGATTTGAGATGAGGACTTTGGATATATTTTTTTGTATATTGTTTCGAACCAGGATCCGTAAAAATAATTGCTGTGCCAATTTCATTTACCTTAGGCTATATTTAAGGCCAAAATGACCTGCCTATAAGGAGAGAGTTGTTAAATTTCCAGTAAGATCTCCTCTTTATAAACTTTCCAAATACAAATGATATAGTTATTATTGAATGGTCGGTTCGATACCCAGGTAAAATGGTACCATTTCCAATGTCGGTAAATAAATGTTCAGATATTACAAAAAATTCTAGTCTAGTCATTTTATTTGTATTTGGACGTCTCCATGTGAACCATATTTTATCAACATTCAATTCTCTCCAGCCAAGCTACAGTAATCGATAATAGTTGTAACGCTTTCTCTAGCTTTTTGGTTATTTATATTAACATAGTTATGAGTATCAACCTGACCAGAGTATCAATCTCCTGCTAGAACAGTTCCATATCTATCGATATCTTGCTGAATGTCTATATAGAGAATATTATGTCAGTGCCTTTTACTATGGAGTTTATTAGGCGAGGCTTAGAAAACGAAGAATGGCGGATTCCTCGTTTTCTTAAGCTGGATAGTAAAAGGCACTGACATAATATTCTATACTCGGTAAAAAAAGTTTTGGACCAGGGTATATACATTTGAAGTCATATAAAAATAAAACTAGCGAACAAAATTTGAGTATCTTTTTTTAGTAACCAAGGTCTACCCTACCCGGTTAATTTGCTACCAGAAACATTAAATTCCAAACAAGATTTGATTTGAAAAAAATGTCGCGAACACACAAAGAGTCTGTAATTTTTTTTGCAAACTCCATAAAAAGAAAGATAAAAATATCGTAACAGTTACAGACATTCGAACTGGTAACTGTGCGTGGTAATCTAAATGGGCATTGTTCATTGAGGAAATTCTGACACCACATGTGGTTCCTTATTTGCAACGCATGAATAATCCAAATCCCATTTTCCAAGATGACAAAGCCATGCCACATCGTTGACAACACATAACGTTCAAAAGCTTGGTTGGCCAGCTATGTCTCCGGACTTATCATGCATTGAGCACCTTTTGGATGTACTGGGGCGAGATGTTCTACTCACATCGATGATAACACAACGTTGGCGGATTTGGAACGGTTGCTACAAGATTCCTGGAGACAGATTCCACAGCACACTATCAGAAATCTTGTGCATTCGACCAGGTACAGGCTCATGGAGTGTCATGGAAATGGTGGCGGTTATACTCATGATTGAGAAATTTTGCAACTTTTTTTAGTGACCCTTAGTGTATTCGGATGGCTACTGTGATGGTTACCGTTAATATTGTTTTGTTTAGTTTATTTGATGTAGGCTAATGGAATACATTTTTGTCTTTGATTTGATACATGTATTATTAAAATCCGTCAACTGGTTTTCTTTTTATGCGCCATTATATGCCCTGGTCTTTTTTTACCGAGTATATTTATCATGTAGATGTTCCACATTTTCTGTATGAATTACTATTATTACCTATTTCTCAGAATGTTACGCTTATCGAGGACGCCGCTATGTTGTTGTTTTTTGTTTTTTTGATGACGTCAGGCAACGTAACGTGCATGACGTCAGATAACGTTACGTACAATAAACGCCGAGGAATTCCGCATTGACTTGCTTTCTTGGTCAGTGTCTAATTAAAGCAAAATTTATCAGGTCGCCCCTTTATTAGGCAGAAAAGTGCATATCTGCATGATAAATAGAAACTGGTGTATCTTTATTTGGACCATAAATATTTATTAAAGTCATACTTTTTCCATTAATCGTAACATCTAAAATAAGCTTGTTACTATATGTGTAAAATTTGAATAAAAAAGGACTCTACCTCTGGTAGTACAAGTTTCATTTTGAGGCAGAATCGGCAGACACGTCTTGCAATCATATTTAAGCATCATGGAAAGTTTGGAAAGAATCGGTTGAAAACTGTGACACACACTTATCGGAACTGACGGACGGACGAAGGACATATGCACAGACATACAGTGTATCATTGTAGCTCTGACATCACATGTTTTATAATTCATATTAGTTTTACACTTAATAAATAAGCTTTGTTTCGGCAATGAATTCTGCTTAAAATCATATTGTGCTTACAATTGGATGTCAAATTACCCCACCTACCACTGACACATTTTGTATGCATTTTATTTTAATCTCTATGTTTTCCATTATATACTTAACGCCATTAAAAGTGCAAGTTTTTTTTTTTGTGTTTATTTCTAATTAAAATGTCTCCAAGATCGATTGCATAATTCCGATTTTACTTCTGCAATACATGAATTTGATCGGTCACCAGATTTCTATAAATCTGGTGACCGATCAATTTCATGCATTGAAAGAAGTGGATAACTCCACTACAATTGATCTTGGAAATAAACACAAAATAAAAAAAACTTTTAATGGCATTAAGTATACTATTGTAAGATCAGTAATTCACAACCTTTCTACGAAGATTGTACTGTATTAAGATTATTCTGACAGATTAATGAAACAAGAGACCCCCCCCCCACCCCCCTCCTCCCACCATGCACACCCCTTCAACGACCATGACACAAACAATCCTGCCAAGTTTCGAGTTTGTAGTGCCAGCTGTTCAGGAGTTATCGTGAAGACGAGCAATTTTAGTGATTTTTACATGTTTTGTTACCATGGCAACCACATTTCTACCCAAAAGGGGAGGTGCGCAACTAGACACCAACATTCCTTCCAAGTTTCGAGTTTGTAGTGCAAGCTGTTATTGAGTTATCGCGAAGACAAGATTGAGACTATTCATGAGCGGTAGTGAAATATGCTAGCTACCGCTCATGCCCTCTAGCCCCGGGTTGAGCAGAACTCAATATTAATAAAATCAATAGTACAAAATGTTAACCATCCCGAAGATGGCATGCATATGGCGGTGGACATGGAGTATCTTTCTTCCCCATGTCGTACGGCGTATGGTCCGATGGCAAGCATATGGCGGTGGATATATTACTATTTGTATCTTTATTTCATCCCCTATATAATAATAATAATAATAATAAATTCTTTATTTAAAGAAGGTTAACACATTATGACATACTATCAAGATATACACATCATATTTTCAATGCGGCCTTCTGTACATGAATTAACAAACATTTAGTGCTTTTAACAAATACACTAACAATAAAAACATTCAATCTTCGACAAACACTCAGTTATATTTGAATATAGAAGAAATATAAGAAGTCTTACATAATGTACATATATATCCAAGCAAAAAATAAATAAATAATAATATCATTCATGTTAATGTGCATTTTGCAATAAACATTTTATAATTATATTTAAATGACTGGATAGTAGGAAGAGAACGTATGTCGACCGGTATATTGTTCCAAACGTGTCGACCAAAGTCGCTAAAGGTGTCTTTCATGTATTTAGTTAGCGGTTTTTGTGTAACAAGATCATTTCGTGTAGCTGATCTGAGATTATACCTATTATTACATGAGAATGTCAAAAGTTGTGATATGTAATTAGGAGCTAGGTTGTTTATTGATTTATATATCAACACACCAGTATGATAATGACATCTGTTATGAAAAAAAGCCACTGAAGTTCAATGAACATATCCTTAGAATTAGTTCGAAAAGGTTTGTTTAATATTATTCTAGCTGCTCTTTTTTGAATTTTATGTATTTTATCTTCTATTTTATTGCTTTTACCCCATACAGTACAGAAATAATCAAATGTAGACATAATATAGGCATTATAAAACATAATCTTCATATCATATGTTAAATAGTAAGATATACGTTTCAATAAGGCAATTTTAGAATTGAGTTTGGAACACATTTTGGCTATTTGTACATTCCAAGACAAAGTTCTGTCAACATAAACTCCAAGGACCTTTTGAACTGCGACATTTTCTATACATAAACTATCAACAGTTAATTTCAATATATCCACATGTTTGAGCTTGTGATTAGTTCCTATGACCATGCATTTAGTTTTCGCTGGATGTAATGACATATTATTCAAAATACACCACTTATTTATAATATTGGAACGATCTTGAAGTCTATTTTGTACATCCAAAATATTATAATCAGATTCGTATACTGTAGTATCATCTGCATACATATCTGTATTTCCAGAGGTAGATGCGAATGCAATGTCATTTATGTACAATATAAATAGCAATGGACCTAGTATTGATCCCTGAGGAACACCTGAAGTAACTTTAAGCATCTCGGATTTTAAAGTTTTAACCTTTATCAATTGTTTTCTTTTCGAAAGATATGAATCAAATAATTTAACGGTATTGTCTGAAAAATGGTAAAGTTTCAATTTGTGTATCAATATTCTATGGTCTACAAGATCGAATGCCTTTCTTAGATCAAGAAATACAGCTCCAATTAATTTACCTGAGTCTATATCTTTTAACCATGCTTCTATTAACCGTGTCAGAGCAGTATGACATGAATGATATTGTCTGAAACCTGACTGGGTCTCGTGAATAACATTATACGTCTTGAAATAGAATAGTATTTGAATGGCTATATGACGCTCAAATATTTTTGAAATTGTTGGTAAGATTGAAATTAGACGATAATTACATGGGTCGTCTTTATTTCCATTTTTGTGTATAGGAATCACACAAGCCTCCTTAAAAGTATCAGGGAACACTCCCGTTTGTATGCTGTTATTTATGATTGAAGCTATGGAGGATGTTATGTAATCACCACAATATTTTAAAATTCTAGGACCAATACCGTCTATACCTGTCGATTTGTTACTATCAAGTTTATCAATCAACTTTCTAACTTCAAAAGGTGTTATGAGTTTTATACTAAATGAAGCATATTTCAATTTAATATCAAGTTGTTGCCGTAATTCAGAGAAATCTCTTTTTACAAAACTCGTCTTATTAACAATGTTTGAAATATTTATAAAATGCTCATTTAATGCATTAACAATATTTAATTGTCCTGATATGATATGATCATTTTTGATTAGCCTATCAGGAATTGAAATGCCTCCATTGTTTTCTTTTCCCGTTTTGGAAATGCTTCTTAAGTTTTTCCACATATATTTTGGGCTTTTATTTTCTTTAATAGCGTTGTTATAAAAGTTTTTCTTATTTTTCTTTATCATGGATGAAATTTTATTGCGTAATAATTTATATTGTTCAAACTGTTTTTCTTTATGTAGCTTATCTCTCTGATAAATAGCGTTCTTAATCTCATCAGTAAACCACCCAGGCTGGGTATTCTCTTTTCTCGAATAGGTGCATGCTTTTCTAGAATAGTATTTAATATTGTATAGAATTCTCTTTTCTCGAATAGGTGCATGCTTTTCTAGAATAGTATTTAATATTGTATAGAATACATTTAATGACTCATTTGGATCAACAAAAAATTCAACTATTTCGAATGGTGATTTTGCTAAATCATTACAGAATGTATGTTCATCGAATTTCTTAAAAGATCTGTATTTGATTGTCTCATGGGTAACTCGCCCTGACTTAACATTATATGTCGATCGTGAAAAGCATACTGGATAGTGATCACTTATACTGTAAACAGGTACTTTAATTTCACATATTAGATCGGATCTTGTAGTATATATATGGTCGATTGTTGTAGAACTGTTTTTACTTATTCTGGTAGGCGTATTTACCATTTGATTAAGACCAAATTTTAAAATAGTATTGGCCCATCGATGATTACTATACTTTTCAGAATCCGTTTCTGTTAAATAGTTGATATTGAAATCTCCTAATATATGAATTTCTAAATTCAAATGATCCAACTTGTCAAGCTGAGTTTCAAATAATTCAATCCATGATACTTTCGAATCAGGTGCTCGATAAACAAAATTTAATAGGAAAGCTGTACAATTAGGATACTTTATCACTATCCATACAGACTCAATAGCATCATGCTCAATGTCGTCACGGCGTGTATACGGAACTTTATTAGCGATATATACTAGGATACCACCTCCCAGTTTACCTTTCCTGTCTTTTCTTTCAAATGTAAAGTTGTTGATATATATATCATTATCATCGGTATGGTCCCTCGATCTAATACAACTGTATGCCCGAAAAAACAAAAAGGAATTTAGTTGGGAGCAGCGGTTATGAAGCCTGCATATCACAAGAAACAGCCAAAATACTAAATTAAAAAGCAGACAACATATCCTGTGAGTGGTACCCAGAGCCTTTTATCGGCCGGAGCAGTGGAACCACCGAATCTAAAATTAAGTAAGAAAACAAAAGAAATTGTTGTATCGGGTAATATTGTATAAAAGTATCGGGCTCAGCGATCTCCAAAGATCGAATGAATACATGATTTTAAGTTTCCTTAGGTAAAGACTGCAGGTAAAGCTAGATTAGCTAACCTGAACACGAAATGCTAAAGGTTTATTAATGGTAAGCTTGCTAGGAAGTAGAGACTTTATTTTTGATCGGATCGGACAGATGATGAAATATATGAGCTCTTATAAGATTTCTATATCATCATATTCGATGAAATTTTGTGTGAACATCAAAGATGTTATTAAAAGAAAAGCATGCTACAATTGTTAGTTCTTTCTTACTGTCTCAGATTTTGCAGGAAAACTAAGTGGATACTTTTTATTTTTGCTAAATCTTGCTATTGTCGATAATCTTTACATTTTTTAAGTTTTGTTAATATCGTTTTCACACCTATGTTTTTAAAGTTTGATTTGTTTTTTAAGCATTCGGTATATTTCGATGAAATTGTGTGTGAACATCAAACAAAGATGTCATAAAAAGAAAAGTATGCTACAATTGTTAGTTCTTTCTTACAGTCTCAGATTTTGCAGGAAAAGAAAGTGGATACTTTTAATTTTTGCTGAGTATAGATCTTTGACACATAGGATCAAAGTCTACATATTCCAACAAGATGTGTTTGACCGTTTACAGCAGTGTATACATTCTGGTAATTGCTCACGTTGTAATAAATATGAATGAGTATAACGTGTATGTCCTATCCTGCACCTGGCTAGGTCAACTTGTAACAGTTTAATTGAATGGAGTTTATTGTTAACTGACAAATCCCAAGCTGCTTGCCAAGAGTTACGAATATATGTGTTAATACAACTTTTAAAATCAGAATAAGGTAATTTGACATTATATATAAACTCACCGTCAATAAAAAGTTACCACTTGTTAATCAGTTAAATAAATTCACAAAAGCAATTTTACAAGAACAAATCTGGTATATTTTGAGACGTTAGAGTATAGCCAGTCAATATGGAAAAAAACAGTAAGCGTCACCAATGCCCAGTTCGTCTACACTAGCTTAAAATCCTAACGGTAGAAAACAAACTTCACAGACCTCAGTACCGGGTGTGACCACCGCCTGCAGCCATGATAGCTCGGCATCTACGGCATCTACGGCCCATGCCCATATTAGGCGTTGTATTCGATACTGGGGTATCGCGAGCCATTCCTCAATGAGGGCTCTGATGAGGTCTTAACGGGTGTTGATGTTACGTCTACCGTCATAGACACGGCGTCAACATATACCAGATTTGTTCTTGTAAAATTGCTTTTGTGAATTTATTTAACTGATTAACAAGTGGTAACTTTTCATTGACGGTGAGTATATAATGCTACTTTAGCAGCACTATCAGCTATAGCATTACTAATTCCTACACGGCTTGGAAGCCAGAAAAAAATAACATTATCATCTATAAGAGAATTGCACTTTTATAAAAGTTGAAGCGCAATTGGGTTATCATGTTTCATACGAGGATGCATTTAACTATACTGTTAATTTTTATATTAAAAAGGGTGACCTGTTCATGAATGTCATAGAGGGTTGAACCCATTCGGACACGAAACTAAGAAATTCTCTATAAAAATTCGTAATCGGCCTCTAAGGCGCCTATAAAAATTGGTAATCGGCCTCTAAGTAATCGGCGCCTTAGAGGCCGATTACCAATTGGCAATCGGCCTCTAAGTAATCGGCGCCTTAGAGGCCGTTTACCAATTTTTATAGAGACCAAGGTCAGATCATTCAAGATACCGTACTTCCATGCAGTATCATAAGCTTTCTCCAAGTCAAAAAATACAGCGACGAAAGCTTCCCTAATAAATGATACAAATCGAATGGGATTGTCTGTCGTGCCTTGTTGGCGCCAGATTCTGGCGATACTTTGATACTTTGTTATCTGTTTGTTGGACTCCATGAGTCTCTTGACATCCAATTGTAAGCACAATAGGATTTTAAGTAGCATTCACTGCCGAAACAAAGCTTATTTACTAAGTGTTCTATGGTTTTAACTCATTTTAAAGCAATAGGGCGATAATGTCCGTATGATCCTTTCCAGGTTTGAGGACTTAACGATTGCTTCCCGCCAAGAATCGGGGAAGTTTTCTGTCACCCAAACGTTATTAAATATGTCAAGAAATGTAGAGAGACACTTCAGGTAAATGTTTTAATAATTGATAATGGACCAGCTGATGTATCATGAGCCCTTTTAAGGGATTCTCGAAGTTCTTTGAGCGTGAACAGTTGATTCTATTTCTCTAGATTGTTCTGCTGTTCTTTTAGTTTCTTATTTTTTAGAAAATTTGGTAGACAGTTTTTAGAAGAAGAGATTTTAGAAGTGTTTGTATTATCTTTGACATGTAATATCTTCATTATTAGTTTTAAGATGATTTACACAACTAGAATCACCTTTACCGTTGATTTTCCGGACCATGACCCACGTCTTCTTAAGAGATTAGCGAGAGTTCAGCCTTCTCGTTCTCGTTCTTCCAATTTAGAGCCCCGTGGGTCCCCTTGCAATTAACGCAAGCGGCGAGATTTTTGCAATTGGCGAAGTCGCTATGACCCTCCTGGCCGCAAAGGGCACAGACAGGAGCAGCTCGCTTGCATCTTTCTCTATGGTGACCAAAGAGTTGACAGTTAAAACATCAAAGAGGGTTTGAAATAAACGGGTCAACTGGTAGAATGATATATCCAGTTTTGATGGTCTTTGGATTTGTTGCGCTGAATGTAAGCACAAAAGTATTGGTAGGAGTGCGTTTGCCACTCCGCCTCGTACTGATGCGCGTTACCTCTGTCACACCTTGGTTATGAGTCATAAGAGTGCAAATTTTGGACGTTGTATACGTCAGGATGACCCTATACATAGTGTTCAGGACCTTGCAGCAGCACTTGTCCGCGAATGGAACACATTACCTCCAGAATTCGTCAGTCGTTACGTCAGAAGCATGCAACGTCGCATTCTTGCGTGTATTCGGTGTAACGGTGGACACATGAGATATTAGCAAGGTTTTGAATATTTGTCTGTGTATTTGAATCGACTTAGACTGCTGAATCTGTGCTATTGTCTTACCCTTACATTTGTTCAGTTTTGTGAATTTCGTTTTCACACCTATGTTTTTAAATTGTGATTTTTTTTTTTATTATTAGGTATATTTCGATGAAAGTTTATGTGAACATCAAACAAAGATGGTATTAAAAGAAAATCATGCTACAATTGTTAGTTCTTTCTTACTGTCTCCGATTTTGCAGGAAAACAAAGTGGATACTTTTTATTTTTGCTGAGTACAATAACGTTATACAAAAAATAAAAAATCATTTTCAAATTTTCAAATAGGAATATCTTCGTAAATATGCTACACTGTGAGAATATTCCTCTTTTTTTAGTTGGATTTTTTTGAGTTATGGATGACAACAAACTTGTTTCTGTTAACACACATCCCCTATGCTCTGGAGCAAAGGCAAGTTACGAGACACTTTTATTTTGGATTAATTCAAGAAGAAAAAGATGCTGTTCTGCCCCTGGAAATGAAATGATATTTGAAGAAAACATAATTAGAGATCCAGTTGAGTTGACAAAGTGCTGGCGCAATTACTTTCATGAACTATATAGCCAAGAAAAAAGTGAACATTTGGATGACAGTTTTTATAAACATGTTAGTGAACTTGCAAACTCAAAAATATCAGAAACATTTCTAAAGGGTAATGCTGAAGTGGAAAGTGTTACCGTAGAACAAATTGGTTAAGACAAACAAAGCATGTGGTGAAGACAATATATGTTATGAACACCCCATACATGGGGGAGATCTAATTAAGTCCCTAACTGCAAAGTTGCTAACAGGTATGTTACAACTATCACATACGCCAGATAAAATGAAGCGCGGTTTGATTATAACACTAATCAAAGGCGGTAAGAAAAACCTGAAGGATCCTAATAATTACAGAGCAATCACACTGTCCTCGGTATTTATGCAACTGTATGAACGACTTGTTTTAGCAAAACTACTGTCAACTAATAAAACTGATATAAATCACTTACAAGGAGGCTTCCAAGAAAATTTAGGGTGTTTAATGTCATCCTTTTCTCTTAAAGAGTGTATATTGTACGGTAAAGAACTTGGTAGCAAAGTATACGTCTGTTTTTTAGATTCAAAGCGTGCCTTTGACATATTATGGCATAATAATTTATTTTATAAATTAGTTCAAAATGGCGTAGACTCCGTACTATATAAAGCTATTGTTAGTATGTATAGTAATATGAAAAGTCGAGTCAAGTATCGTGATTATATATCAGACTCGCTTGATATCCAACAGGTGTGAGCAGTCCTCATTTATACCTAGTTTATATAACGGACTTATAGAAGAGATTGAGGAATCCAGAAATGGAATTTGTGTCCTGAACACAAACTGTAGCTTTTAGCTGTTGCTGATGATATTGTTCTACAAAACATGACTTGGATAAAATGATGGACATATGTGCTCAGTATGCGGCAAAATGGCGATTTTTATTTAATGCTAATAAATGCGCCGTAATTGTTTACGAAAAAATAAAGGAATACAAACATCATAAAAGAAAGTGGTATATAGTTAAAGATAATGTGAACGAAATGGAACAGTATACCCATCTTGGAGTTGTTTGTAACAAATATGCATACATGAAAGATACGGTGAAAGGAGCATGTTTAAAACTTCGCGGAACATTTTTATCCCTTTTTAATTCTGGAATTCATGAAAATGGACTTCATCCAGCAACAACGTTCAAAATGTACAATTCAATTGTTTTACCCTTATAAGGCACTACCCTCAAGTGATATGAAAACGCAACACGGGAATTTCCGCTATATATTGTATATACTGCACACTTAATTGCACATGATATTCCAAAGAAATCCCAAGATGTTTTTTTAAAAAGAAAGTTGCAGTTAACTAGAGAAAGGACACAACTGTGATGTCTACAAACTAGTTTTTTTGAAAAAATAATTTTAGCCGTGGCGGCCATCTTGAATTTCCGGCCGACCTGAAATTTTGCTAGGATCAATTAGACATCAAGAGCAACATTCCTGTGAAGTTTCATGAAAATCCGTCAAATTGTTTCAGAGGAGTAGTCGCTATAAGTTTTTACTATGTAACTCTATGTAAACAAAGATGGCCGCTGACAGTCATGTTTAACATCGAATCAAAACGATTTTTGACAAGGACCAACATCATGTCATGCTGATCATTTTAGAAAAAGTCCCATATCAATATCACTTATAGTTTTCAAGAAGTAGTCGCTACAAACTTGTATTTGACAATCTATTTTTAGCCATGGCGGCCATCTTGAATTTCCGGCCGACCTGAACTTTTGCTAGGATCAATAAGACATCAAGAGCAACATTCGTGTGAAGTTTCATGAACATCCGTCAAGTGGTTTCAGAGGAGTAATCGCTACAAGTTTTCATATATAACTCCATGTAAACAAAGATGGCCACTGGCAGCCATGTTTAACGTCGAATCAAAATAATGTTCGACTCGGATAACCGTCATGTCATGCTGATCATTTTAGAAAAATCCCATATCAATATCACTTATAGTTTTCAAGAAGTAGTCGCTACAAACTTATTTTTTAAAAATCTATTTTTAGCTGTGGCGGCCATCTTGAATTTCTGGCCGATCTGAAATTTTGCTAGGATCAATAAGACATTAAGAGCAACATTCCTGTAAAGTTTCATGAAAATCCGCCTAGTAGTTTCAGAGGAGTAGTCGCTACAAGTTTTTACTATATAACTCTATGTAAACAAAGATGGCCGCTGGCAGCCATGTTTAACGTCGAATCAAAACGATTTTCGACAAGGACCAACATCATGTCATGCTGATCATTTTAGAAAAAGTCCCATATCAATATCACTTAGAATTTTCAAGAAGTAGTCGCTACAAACTTGTTTTTTAAAAATCTATTTTTAGATTTGGCGGCCATTTTGGATTTCACATCAACATGAATTTTTGCTAGGATCAACTAGACTTAATGGGCAACATTTCTGTTAAGTTTCATGAAAATCCATTCAGTAGTTTCAGAGGAGTAGTCGCTACAAAAAAAGTTTACGGACAGACGGACGACGGACGCCGCACCACGGCATAAGCTCTGCTGATCTCTGATCAGTCGAGCTAAAAATAAGAGAGAGTAAAATACTCAAATACTCAGCTTATCTACATCTCTAAACATGTTTCAGTGAAATTTGCAACCATAAAGGTAACACGAACATAAAGTTAACACTGGGTCATAAAGGTATTTGTTACACTTTTGTAATTATAGTTACTTGTGTGTTTCATATTATTGAACTAGTCATTGTTCTTAACAGTTTTTGCTTGTTACAGTTTGTTTTATGATACTTTGCCAGATGCAATCTGTGATATTTTGTATGGATAAGAATCCTGTATTTTTAATAACATTTATTATTGATGGTATTTTCATGATTTTGTTTTAAGTATACCGAAAACTTACATGTTGTAGCATTTGTTTCAGGCACCGCCAAACAAATAATAAAAGATTTTACCTAAAATGTCTGATGTTACAGAAGGCCACACCAATGTTTCATGGACAGCATATAAGTAAAATATGCCAATGTCTGATGTTACAGAAGGCCACACCAATGTTTCATGGACATCATATAAGTAAAATATGCCAATGTCTGATGTTACAGAAGGCCACACCAATGTTTCATGGACAGCATATAAGTAAAATATGCCAATGTCTGATGTTACAGAAGGCCACACCAATGTTTCATGGACAGCATATAAGTAAAATATGCCATTTGTTAAACTCTTTATCTCTTTATGAATTGAAGAAACAAAACTAATACAATTCTAATCCGCTGTGTATACATTGTAACTGTCTAACATTCGACAGTTTCGTTATTTTTCTTCGTTTATACTGTTTTTATTCACGAGTCTGGCGTTATATATTAATTATTGAAATAGCCGTAATCAATAATTACTTCGTTTAAATTTGAAGAGGCATGATCGCCATTTGGCGTTTGTCTTATTCTTTAATAAAATAATTTTAAAATAAGCTACATACAAATATACAAGCGGTATAATACACAATGACAAACATAACATTATCAAATAATAAAAATGCCACCACTCACTCTCTCTGCAAAATAAAAATGTGCTACCACACTGATGGTACCAACCTTAGTTAAAACTAAAATAAACAATGTATACCTTCTTTGTTCAGGTGGTTGTTCAAACGATTAAGAAAATATACTAATTTGCAAAAGAAAGTGGACACTGAGTTTTGTTAAGATTTAATTGTATAAAGTTTGTTTAGAATTAAATTAACAAATTCCAAAATGAATATGTCATGTTTGGTACCAAAGATTTTATCATTCCATTGCCATTAGTTTTTCATTTGTTTTTCAATAGGTCGAATCATTAAGGGACTGTCGCTAAATAAAGAGGATATGGTGCAAAGTAAAATTTTAAAAGTGTCCAGTTTCTTTTGCAACTAATACTTTGTTTACAAACTGTGGACTAGTGCATACAGAAGGGTACCACCTTAATATTGAAACTCATGGAGGTTAATATGTCTAATAAATGTAGAAAATATCAATGCATTTTTATGTATTTTTAAACAAAGACTACTGGATGAATTTTTACAAGAATTTAGAGCCAGAGTTGATTCGAATCAGGTACTTATGTTGTATAAGGTAGTTAAAGAAAACTTAGCATTTGAATCTTACTTGGATATTATTATCTCTAGGAGCTTACGAACATCTCTATCAAAGTTACGCTTATCGCCACATCATTTACGCATTCATTCTGGTCGATTCGGCAGAGAAAGAATTGAAAGAAATAATCGTGTATGTCAGCTTTGTGTTACAAATGAAGTAGAAGACGAGTATCATTTTGTGTTTATATGTCCCTTGTATTCAGATTTAAGAACAGAGTATTTAAAGCGTTTCTATAGACATAGACCTAGTATGTATAAATTTACGCTTCTCCTTCAAAGTAATAACAAATCAGAAATACTTCTGCTAAGCAAATTTATCAATAAAGCATTTTTGCTTCGTATAAATCGTTTAAACAATAATAATATTTAATAGCGACCTAACTTATTTACTAAGAAAATTAGATTTTCTGGGCGGAGGGATATTCCCTACTGTATATTGTGATTAGTGTCAGTTCCACTAAGACTGAAATTGCTAATAGGAGTGCATCCAATATTTATTATACCTCTGAATTTGTATTTATTTGATTCAATTTATTTTTTAATGTATTGTCATACACCATAACTATTCACGTGTAGATTGAATGTATGTATATGCTTTTGTGTATCACGAAAAACTGTAAAGTTTAAGTGAATAAAGAATATGTTCTGTTCTGTTCTAATAATAATGATTAGTTGGATTTTTACAAACACTGCGTTGTACACTACGTTGTACGGTTCGGATATTGGTGGATTCCATTATTTTTTAATTTTGATAAAATGAGCAAGCAATCCACATAAGAGTTAAAATAACCCTATGTGCCCTTCACATTCATTATGTGTGTTACATAAAGGTTACACGGACATCAACGTCAATCAACGTCATAAAAGGTAACAACTTTCGGTCATAAAGGTAACAATGCGGTCATAAAGGTAATAACTTCGGCCACAAGGTTTTGTTTATTATTTTAGTTAATGTTTGTTTGTATTTATTTTTAATAAATGTTATTATTGGAGTTTATGGTATTTTCATGATTTTAAGTTTCCTTAGGTAAAGACTGCAGATACCTTACCTGAACACGAAATGCTCAAGATTTATTAATGGTAAGCTTGCTAGGAAGTAGAGACTTTATTTTTGATCGGATCGTCATCACCAAATTGTATGTTTACACCAAAAATGGATAGAATATTTGTATTTAAATTATTTTTTTGATCTTTTAGAAAATGGCCATATCTGATCAAAAACTAGTCACAGATAAACTGCGTTAGCAAAATTATAAAGATCTCATTTGTTGGCATATTTGGGCTTTCTAGATACTCGTAGACACTCAAACACCCATTAATGATGAAATATATCAGCTCTTATAAGATTTCTACATCATCATAGACCCCAGTGCCCATCGCTGGGAGCATATTTTGGCTATAATGAGATTTCGAGATCGTCACAGACCCCCAATTGTCCATCATTGATGGCATATGTGGACTCTTATAAGATCTATATAATCACAGACCCCAATTATGGCATGGACTCTTTTAAGCTTTCTATACTGAAAGGAAAAAGAAACGCAGGGTGCGTATTTCCGCTATATATTGTATGTTTAATATGCTACTGCTAATCGAATGGTACAGGGCGACATTAGGCCTGTCCTTTTAGAAAGAAGGTTTAAACAGCACTGAACACACCAATGGTTACCCCTTTAAAGTTTCATTATCGTCAGAATGCGCATTTGGCTCAAGCAGGTGAGCAAACTTAGGCTTTAAATGTTGCAATCACTTAACATTAAATACAGTACTGAACTGGCTCAATTTTTCAAAGAGGAACTTCAGCATTTATGAATTTCTTGTTACAACGTGTACTGTGATTAAAACGTCTACAACATCACAGTTGTGTCCTTTCTCTAACTAACTGCACTTTTTTTTTTTTACAAAACATCTTGGGATTTCCTTGGAAGATATATGGAATTAAGTGTGCAGTATATGCAATATATAGCGGAAATACGCACCCTGCGTTTCTTTTTCCTTTCAGTATATATTGTTATTGACCCTCAGATACCCAACATGGATGGCTCATGTGGCCTCCTTAGATCGATTTTGAATATTTTCTGTGTATTTGAATGAACTTCCTAAATCTATGATATTGTCTTTAACCTTTGTTAATTTTGTTAATTTCGTTTTCACACCTATGTTTTTAAACTGTGATTTATTTTTTTATTATTCGTTATATTACGATGAAATTTTGTGAAAACATTAAATAAAGATGTTGTTAAAAGAAAATCATAGTTCTTTCTTACATTCTCAGATATTGCAGGAAAACAAAGTGGATACTTTTTATTTTTGCTGAGTACAATTATAGATAAGAATAGTTCCAACATGTTCATCATACCATGCTGTTCTGGGCTCTTACTTAAATTAGTCAAGCTGAAAGAAGTTACCCTGCTATGTGCGATTAAAAGGTTGAATTCCTTATACGATTTACAATACCAACAGGCAGTTAAATTGAATATTCATGCATATAATCAAGATTTCTTATTATACCCTACATATAAGTGAGTGTGTTATGAACACTCGGTATTGCGATTTGTGCTGATATTTCCGTGATATTTGATTATAATTTGCTTGATAAACTTTAGTTGCATCCATGGATGGGTGGGGTATGCAAAATGGGCAATAGCAATATGAAGATTTGATATCGGATTTTTTCTGTTCCGCATGGTTGATTCCGAGTATGGGCTGTTGTCTAAAGGTATATGACAATTAGCACCTACATATTGTTAACAGACATCTACAAATAAAAGCGGATAGCTGCTGCGTTACAAATTACATAGGCGGATAATCGCGTAATAATGGGTGTTGACATTGATACTTTGAGATGTCGAATAGGATGCAATTCTCAGCCGCTTAACCTACGTTGAAGACGCAATACATCGCGCTCTCCATACAAGTTGCATTGTTTTTCTTGCTGGCAGCGCAATGCGTTGAAACAAATCCTGTACCTCCAAAACAAGACGAGGACGTGGTAGTAGCACAGTTGGTAATCGAGGAAATAGGTCTCTCAGAAACGGCTCAGGATCAAAGTCTACACATTCCAGCAATATGTGTTTGACCGTTAACGGTGCAACGCAGGGTATACATTCTGGTAATTGCTGACCTTGTAATAAATATGAATGAGTATAACGTGTATGCCCTATCCTGCACCGGGCTAGGACAACTTCCTTTCGACGAATGGGTCTACTAGAAGAACGCCATTCTCCGAGTAACGGTTTAATTGAATGGAGTTTATTGTTAACTGACAAATCCCAAGCGGCTTGCCAAGAGTTACGAATATATGTGTTAATACAACTTTTAAAATCAGTATAAGGTAATTTGGTATTAGATATATGTAAACCGTATGCTGCCTTAGCAGCGCTATCCGCTCTATCATTACCACGTATTCCAACATGGCTTGGAAACCAGCAGAAAATAATAACATTATCAATTATAAGAGAATTGTACTTTTCTAAAAGTTGAAGCACAACTGGGATATCATGTTTCAGTGCTTGAAGAGATAAAAGGGAATCAGAAAATATTACAAAATGGTCATCATCAGATTCCTGAATATAATTTAAGGCAAGTTCAGCTGAAAAGATAGAGGCCTTGTCAGGCAGGAGGCTCTTTATGCTGTGTTTGTGAACAACAGCTGCTGCAACTACCTTATCTCCATCTTTAGAACCATCTGCGTATATATGTTGATAGTTACGGTATTTCGATTTAATTTCATTAAATTTGCTTTAAAAGACAGTAGGGTCTGTACTGGATTTGTTACTATTACAAAGATCGAAAATAATTGTTGGTGTTTCCAATGTCCACGGTGGAATTTGTGGTACTTGGTACTTACTTGGCAATCAAATTTAGGTCGATTTCAGTGTCTCTTAATTTTGGTTTAATACGAAGACCAAATGGTCGAATGGCTTTCGGTTTTCGAACAAAAAGAGGTTCACAACTAGGATTAACAAGAGGCCCAAGAGGGCCTGTGGACGCTCTACTGGCTAACATGGCTCTTATAACATCAACGAAGCGAGTGACTGCCATTTACATTTTTTTTGAAAGTTTCGGGCAAAAAACAGCTTTTTGACTAAATCAAGGGCCATAACTAAAGAATCTGGTAAAGTTTGGTAAAAGATCAGATGAAAAGTGAAGGCCCTACCGTATTAACGAGGCAAAATATAGCTAAATCAAGAATATAACTAAATCAAGAGCCATAACTCCTCTGTTACTAATCCGACTGGTCCAACATATAGCTAAAAAAAATTCAAAAAATTAATTTTTTTTTTTTTATTTTTTATTTATTTATTTTAAAAAAGAAAAGAAAAAAAAGAATTTCATAAAATCTAGTAAAGTTTGGCAAAGATCAGATGCAAAATGAAGCCCCTATCGTCTTAACGAGGCAAAATATAGCAATTTTAACTAAATCAAGGGCCATAACTCCGCTGTTACTTGTCCGATATTGCTGGTTCGAACTTGATCGAGCTTTCAATGACATTAACAATCTGATAAAGTTTGGTAAAGATCGGATGAACAATGAAGCCCCTATCGTCTTAACGAGGCAAACTATAGCATTTTTAACTAAATCAAGGGCCATAACTCCCCTGTTACTACTCCGATATGGCCGGTTTTCGAACTTGTCCGAGCTTTCATTGATATTAATAATGTGTAAGTTTGGTAAAGATAGGATGAAAAACGAAGGCCCTATCATCTTAACGAGGCAAAATATAGCAATATAGCATTTTTAACTAAATCAAGGACCATAACTCTGGTGTTACTGGTCCGATCTGGCTGGTTTTCGAACTTGTCCGAGCTTTCATTGATATTAACAATGTGGTAAAGTTTGGTAAAGATAGGATGAACAAGAGCCCAAGAGGGCCTGTGGACGCTCTACTGGCTATGTTGGCTCTTATAACATCAATGAAGCGAGTGACTGCCATTTACGTTTTTTGAAGTTTCGGCAAAAAACAGCTTTTTAACTAAATCAAGGGCCATAACTTAAGAACTGGTAAAGTTTGGTAAAGATCAGATGAAAAATGAAGG